>BPLR01006999.1:0-72203 GCA_021605095.1 Caerostris extrusa | reverse complement strand
ATGATGTGTAGAAGTCTCTCACCAAGCCAGTCACCTAACCAGTGCCAGATTCTATCTCTTTAACAATTCAAACTGCATATATATATATATATATATTATATATAATTCCTTCTGTTTGATGTTTGTTCGGGATGAACTCCGAAACTAACAATCCGATTAACTTTTTTTTTTAAGTATGTGTTTTGTTCCAACTTGAGAGAGATAAGATAGTTTTTATTCAGATTTTTTTTTATTTAAATGCAAATCATCGTTTAAAATCTACCCCTGAGGAAGTCGCCAATCTTGAAAACCCCTGAATATTTCTCCAATTCTCCGGCCAATTTGCTTTTTAAGATTTGCAATACGGTAATTACTAGCTTCATTTTCCGAACAATATAATCACTATTTTATTGCTATTTCGATAATCAGTTACAGAATACTTATTTGCACTAATTAAGAACAGAAATATATATTCCGTACTTATGTATTAACGGTACCTTGCGACAGACTTGGCGGTTTTAAGTGTCGACAATCTTTATTATTTGGAATAAAAATATTTTGAAAGCGTTTTTGATTTTAAACAGATTTTTCGTATATATTTTATTATTTGGAACACAAATTTTGGTCATGTGATTTACGCCAAATCTGTAGCTGCGGTTGGCACGTGCTCTTTATTGGCGCAACTATGCCAAGGTACCGTTAATACGTAGTACCATATATTCTTTAAATAAGTATTCCGATAAATTATTGATTATTCTGAGCATATTCTTATAACATACGTCTGTCGCTGATACAAAACAAAACATTTTTTATGATGTTGCCATTCATGAAAATAAGAAACAAGAAAACGATTTTTAATTTATTAATAACTTATATTTATTCTTAAATAATTGATTTCCTTTTTAAAGATGTTCTTTTAGTTAGGGATTTTGTGGCAACCGTAATTAGAATTCGCACGGAATATTTGACTTTAGCTTTTTAGAATGTTAGTTAACGTTACAATTTAAAAGCGTTATTAACGCGACAGCACAAATTGACATCCGAAAATTTTTTATGATTTCATCGTTGGAATAAAAAGCTTGTTTCCACCACAGACGAAAGACATACCACAATAAAAGGTAAGTTAGATGGTGCCGTGTCCCGATGCCTGTACTACATAACCGTAAAAATTCTCAGGTTCTGAATATTATTGTTTTATGTACTGCTTTAAATTTTGTGAAAAATTATATTGTATGAAATTTATATTATTTTTTTATGAGAAATAAATCAAACGTATGTAAGTATTACCTGATTTGATTATCAATATTTTTTTTTTCTAAGAAATGTAATACTTTTTGTTTGTAAGTTATTACAATTTATATTCAAAAATTAATGCACAATAAGACTTAGTGTATAATATTAAACGATGGTTTGCATTTTTATTTTATTGTGAATTTTTAAGTCATTTATCATTATAGCCCGATTTTATTTTAATTGTATTGTATTTTTTTCAATGCGCATTCAGCATTGAAGCTGCCATTAGACATTCACAGTAAACCAAACGCAATGTGTACTATTAAAAAAAAAAACGAATGGCTGCAGTGTTGAAAAAAGTTCAATTATTGTCTGGGATGAGTGTACTATGAGTCATAAACATTCTCTTGAGGCATTTCGCAGAACTATGCAAGATTTAAACGGCAATAATCGACTCTTCGGTGGCGCTGTTTTACTACTATCTGGTGATTTCCGGCAAACATTACCTGTCATTCCTCGCTCTACGTTTGCTGATGAGATTAACGCATGTTTGAAACAATCATTTTTATGGAAAAACGTTGAAATACATCGATTGACCATAAATATGCGAGTACAATTACATAATGATCCATTGGAACAAGTATTTTCAAATCAATTACTGGATATTGGAAACGGTACAATCAGACTACATCAAAATACGCAATGTATTCAATTGCCAGACAATTTCTGCTCTGTTGTTCATTCAAAAAAGAACTAATTGAGAGTGTATTTGCGGATATTCTTAATAATCACTTAAACCATAATTGGCTCAGTAATCGTGCAATTTTGGCAGTATGAAATTAACGCCAAATACAAAAATTTATTGCCAGGCAATTTTTTGGGGCCTGAATGGCAAAAAATGCCATGGATGCTTGTAGTGGTGTGGAATCCACTTTAAACCGTTCCCAGTCAAACATGATTATAGAGCGTTGCGGGGTATTGTTACTCCGCATCCATGACTTATCTTCAAGCCAGGCAATAACTTTGTGCAGCGCTTGCCTTAAGGCATCAAAGACAATTGTCTGAGTGACTGCCAGCTGCGTTGGAACAAAAAAATCTGATGACTTTTAAGTCATCCATTGTTGATGAAACCAGATCGTCAATTTTCCGATTGAATTTTTAAATTCTCTGGATATGCCAGGAATGCCGCCACACAATCTTCGTCTGAAAATTGGTTCACCGGTCATTCTATTGCGTAACTTAAATCCACCAAAATTATGCAACGGTAGTTATCAGATTAGTCATCACAAAATTACCGGAAACGTACTTGAAGCAACGATATTGACTGAAAGTTTAAAGGTGAAGTCGTCTTGTTACCACGAATACCTATGATACCATCAGAATATGCAATACCTTTCAAAAGCTACAATTTCCGATACGTTTGGCTTTTGCGATGACAATAAATAAGTCGCAAGGGCAGACAATGGCTATTTGTGGCTTGGACTTGAGAATCCGTGTTTCTCCCATGGGCAGCTGTATGTTGCATGCTCACGTGTTGGAAAAATCAAATTTATTTATTTTGACGAAAGACAGATTAACAAGAAATATTGTTCATCGCTTAGTTCTTAGTTAAATTAAAGTAATGATTATTAAAAATTAAATTAGGTAAAATAATTATAAAACAGTGTTAAAAATCAACATTATCTACCTCATTCATTAAATTAATAAAAATTATTTTTTTCTATTTGTTGAAGCATAATTTGAACTTTTCATCATTCTTTACCAATCAATCACTTCCTTAACATTACCAATTATAGTATCTAATAAGCCAAGAAAGCAACAACACGTTGCCGGGTCTTCTAGTCTATTATATGTATATATTTATATCAAGATGTTTGCCCGGGAGAACTCCGAAACCATTAATATTTATGAAACAAAGATTTTTTTTAAATAGTGTTTTGTTCCAACTATGTTTAAAGATAGTTTTGTAAAAACACAGAAACACCTTTTTTTTATAAATCACAAAAAACGATTTTCATAATGCTACATTTGGCAAATTGACGTACACTCAAGAGCAAAAAATTATGACCATTTCTCATTTTGCATGGACGAATTTTCAAAGTGACATTTAAAATACATGGTCAGGTGGAAAGATCGGGTCGTTGCTGCTGGAGAGTACCTGAACGAATCAAAATTTTTCAAATTTATTTTGATGGGAGTTAGGTTCTGATCTAATCGACTTTGATAACTCAGATTGTATAATGGCTCGAACAAGGCTCGGAACAAAGAGCTATTTAGAATTGTTGGAAAACTTTTAGAAAATCATAAACAACTTATTAAATTATTTAACGAATTTATTTATTTTGACGAAAGACCATATTAATAGACGAAATATTGTTCACGTCCACACGCTTCTTAGATAAATGAAAGTAATGATTATTAAAAATTAAATTTGGGAAAACCGATTATAAAAACAGTGTTAAAAAATGACAGCCCATTCAATAAATTAATAAAAATTAAACCTTTTCTATTCGGAGCACACTTTCATTTGAACTTTTCATCATTCTTTACCAATCCCACTTGTGCCTTTGCTGACCAAGCGTCATCGCCAACTGCGCCTGCGCTGGGCCATAACATCGTGACTGGTCCATGGATCAGTGGGAGAGAGTTGCCTGGTCAGATGAATCACGGTTTATCATTCATCATGCCGATGGCCGTGTCAGGATACGCCGTCTTCCAGGCGAACAGTTTTTTCCAGCTCAATGGGTCATAACAGGCCGGTGGTGGCGGTATAATGCAATTGAAACGCCTTTAGGCGTAGGGACCCGTGGTTCTCTGAAAGCAGAATTTGCTTGGGTATCTGAACATCATGCAGTCAGAAGTTGCACCCTTACATGGCCTCTGTTTTCCAGCTGGAAATGGAATGTAAAACAGGAAGATAACGCCCCTTGTCAACAAAAATAAAATTGTGTTACTAGAGTGGTTCCATAAACATGATGCTGAATCTCCGTCATATTCATCTGGCCGCCTAACACACTGGATCCTTCCAAAATAACCAACTTAATTTATGTCCTGACATTTTCTCAGAGTTTTACTTCTTTCAGATCTTCCAAAGATACTAACTCGGATTTGTGGACCGTTGTTTAGGTGACACCTGGTACAATCTGTCTCCGGCCATCGTAACTAGGACTTCAATATTCCTGTAATTCGGCGAAGTTAACGATCTTGCGTCCGGAAAAGGTGGGCCAACTCGTTATTGACGGTGGTCATACGGAAGTTTTTTGAGTCCATCCCTTGATTGTATATATAATATATCGGCTCATTTTATCATAATTTTACTTTGCGCTGCATCCCATATAAGTGCTGAGCCACATACATATCCTGATTAGAATTGTAAAATTAAACAAATTTTAAGAACTAGAATTTTCTTAGAGTTATTATCATTAAAATTTTTAAAGTCGAATTTTCAAAATTACTGAAATTAATTTGAATACCGACTTCTCTAATTTTTTGGAAAATTGTATATTGCCGACAAATTATTGATCCAAATGCGTATCATAAATTAAAATCGAAATTATTACATTGAAATAATGTTATTTTTGAATCAAAATTTTATTTATTTAATTAAAATTAAAAACCATATTTAAATCTTTCAAATAATCATTGCTTTCCGGAATTCTTTAATCTCATTTTGATTGAGAAACTTTTTCCATTTTTCAAAGAAATTTTTAATTCCTTTAACGATTATTGCAGTCTCTATATCTTTTTCTGTGGGGAAATTTCCATTTGGTCGTAATTCCGGAAATTTCTATTGCTTATATGGTCGAAATTAACAGTTATTTGAACCATGAGATACATTTATTGTCTTCTTGGTGATGGAAATTTGGCGTCCTTACTAAATCAAGGATGTAAGAATTGCCTTTGTAAATCTGGCAGTAAAAATTGTCTATGCAATAAGTTAATAGCACTCTGTAGTGTTATGAAAATGTTTTTACATCTTTATTTTAAGACATTGATAACATTATTGTGTATTTTTTGGAAAAATGAGTTAGTTTCATGTATTTTTAAACTCAATAACTACGGAGCATCTGCTTTTGAAAAAAGTTTGAAGAAATAAACCAGGAATACGTTTTTTCCATAAAGCAGATTCTTTCAAATATATAAACATTTTCTGCAAATTAAATTTTTGGTACTATTTTGAAAACAAATAAAACTCAAAATTGCCAGGATGAAGAATCGGCTAAACTCCATTGCCATCAAAGAAAAAAATGAAATGATTTTTTGCTGTTACTTTTACGATCCCTGCGAGATTCAAAACTTTTTAATAATGAAAACTTTCTGTCTTTAAAAATAATAATAATAATTCAAATAATTCTTTAGTAAATAAAAATCCATTTTTCCTCCAAGATTTAAAAAGCCTTGATGAACTTTTATCTGTATTTACTTAACTTTTGCTTTCTAAAAAAAAAAAGCTTTGCAATTTGAAACCTCTCACAAACAAAACCTCCGTGGTCGAACTCCCGTTGCAATAATCTTTTTAAACAGAAACGCAAATTATTACATCAAGCTGATCTCAAGTTTTTTTAATGCAGCTTCATATAAGAAAATTTCTGCCAAACTTCTTGTCACTAAAGATCTTAAAAAAAATATTGGGATTTTGTGTGTTCCTCTACCGAATATAACGGCAAAATTTATAAAAAGTCATTAAAAATTCATAAATAGAAACAATATTTTAAATAACAATAAAATTTTTCATTCTAATAATTCTTTCATTTCAGACCCGACGCAGCAAGCTAATTTTATTAGCTACTCAGTTTAATAAAACCTTCGACCATCAGTTATTCCATTTGATCTTTCTGAAATTACAACCAACATTATAATAGACCAATTATATTTAACGAGCTAAAAGATGCTATCCGCGCTGCTCCTAATACTTCTTAAAGTGACAATTATAACAAAATAATCTTCCTTTCATCTGCTAATATCTTCAATAGTATTTGGTCAACTGTTATATGTATTAAAATGGTATGCTAAAATTATTCCTATTTTTAAACCCGGAAAAGACAGCACTTCCCCCTACCTAAAAACTTTCGCCCTATTTTCAAATGCGTTTATTATTTTTAAAAAATAATTTAACTTTTTAAAAGAATCATTCACTTCACAGTTCATGAAAAAAAGGATTTAAATCACTAATTTTGTTTAATTTATCTAATGTAATTGTTTGTCATTTATTTCATCATAAAATTTTGAAGCCAAAAACGAAAAAAATTTTGTATTTTTCTTAAGTTAGTATACTTTATAATTTTTATCATACAAAATATTGTTGTAGAAGTTAATATTTTTTATAAAATTTTTTTTTTTTATTTTGTTGGCATTTCTTTTCCAAATGAAATAAACAATTTCATTTGGATAAACAATCACATTCATTTGCGTAATAAGTATGGCATAAAAACGAATTCAAATTTTCCATTTTTTTTTCTTTTACATTATTTTCTATTTTTATTTTGTTTGATATTTTTAACTAATTAAAATTTATTTCTAATGAAATAAATTAACTTTATTATTAACTTAAAAAATGTGCATTAAATATGCACATTTAGAGCATTAATGTTACATTATTTGTATGCCACACTATCTGCATTAATATGTACATACTATACATTTAGAGTCAAAATTATATTGTACAAAAATATGCTTTAATTTTTTTCATTTTTATTAGTATCATTGCACACTTATTTTCTATTGCAAATAATGTAACAAATCCATAGTTCAACGATTTTTTTTTCAAGTTAAGATTTCGTGTTTCACATAGCATACAACGTACCATCCTGGAAAGTGTCCTTTTAAGAGAATTTTTGCATTTAACTTCATCTCATTTGTATGTTGTTTAGTGAAAGTTTAGTGTTTAGCGAAACAACCCGACTCGAAACGTACTAGTAATAGTATGTTTGCATACTCAAATCATATTCGCCGTCTAATCTTTTGTTTCTGAAAGCTATGACTAGTGAGGAAGGAAGAACTCGTATTCATTAGTAACTAGGTGGCACATATCATCATTGGGCCCTGTTTGGAGCAATAGGGCCATCTACATCCCCAGATTCTATGCGCTTTGATTAATTTTTAATAAGCCTTTCATTAAAAATGAAGTATTGTGATAGCAACGTCCACTGCTACAGTGGAATCGAAAACCTTCATTATCTTGCATGCTGGCTTACGCATGTTACTACTGTGTATAATGAACCACGTTACCATGTGTATTTCGGTACTGATTAGCTGTTTAAGATTTATTATGTAAATAACAAGACAGCAACAACCTACTTAAAAAAGAGCAACCCAGAAACCAGTTTTGATCATACGAAATTATCCTTTGTCTTAAATATTATTTTATCGAACTGGAAAAATTAAAGGGGCCTGATGGCTGAAATGGCTACGATGCCACAGGTTTCGAGCTTGAGTCCCGGCGGTGCCATGGATGCTTATAGCGGTTCAGAATCCGCTTCAAACCGTAGGTTCCGGTCTAATATGACCGTAAAGAGTTGGGCAGAAAACTCTAGCCCTAAAAATAAAAGCAACTCCTGTCTCGAAATCTACCAGTACCTTCGCTTAACATGGGACTATTGTGCCAAAGAAGAAAAAAAGACAAAATTATCTCTTGTTATGGATAAAGTTCACTTAAAAATGGATTAATAAATATCGTGGAAAAAAAAATTTATTGCATAGATAGGCATCTTGCATCCTGTCTAGCATCTTAATGACATGCCACCTGATCTTCAAAAAATCATCGATTAAACTGTTTTCTAGCATTTAAATGTTAATTTTTTTTTTTTTATTTAACTGAAGCTGAATCATGTTCACTATTTAAACCTTTCTTCTATATATGAAATTCTTTACTTAATAACAAAGTAAATACAGTTTATGATACAAAGTTATTTTTTTCCTGAAATATTTCTGCAGTTCTTACAGTGTTTCTGGTGGTTACAATGGCGGCAGCCCAGAGCAACAACACGGTGTCCGTCACCTACAGCGACTGCGAACTGAAGATTTACGGATGCACCAAACTCGTCCGTCCCATGCTCAACGACGTGCGCTACATGTTCCCCACCACGCTCAGCGACGTCGACACCATGTGCAAGTAAGGAATTTTCAACTGTTCTTATATACACACACACACACACACACACACACACACATATATATATATATATATATATATATATATATGTATATGTATAACGTATATGCTGAATGTTAAATAGTTTTGCAAGTGCAGAAAAGTTATTGAGATTTACAAGAAACCCTCGCGTGGCACAAAGGATCACATGAAGCTTACAGAAGTAAGTGGCAAACAAATCTATAATAAAATTAGTCCCGATGAACAGCACTGGAGGTATGATATTAACCTGATTGTCGCTACGATAGTCGACAATAGTTCAAGACTCGTTGTGTTGCACATATTTCATGGCATCAGGAACTTGCTTTTTGGACAGGACAATGCTCGGTAGCATATGATAATCATTTTGTCTTCTTCCTTGCGTAATATTTTCCTGACCAGTTAGATCGCTACTCTCCCCGTCTGGTTCGGGTCTGATGACGTCTCTGATTGTCTTAAGATAATACCGAGGATACTGTCTTAGGATAATACACATAACAGTACAAAAAAGAAATAAGATAAAAAAAAAAAGTAATATAAAAAAAGAATTTTTAAAGTGAATTCCTACTTTTTTTCCCACTATATTGCAGAAAGTCCTTTATAAATAATTTTCATTCATTTTTTAAGTTTATCTGGGGCCATCTATTGGTAGATAGATGCAACTTAAATCTAAAAAAAAACTAAAATTAATTAATTAAATTTAATTACTGAATTAATATTTGAAAAACTGTATTAACATCAAGTGTCATCCACTACTAATTCAAAAAAATGTATTTGAACATGAGTGGTGGAATAAAAAGTATTTTATGAACGATTGAAAATTTGAACAAGATATATGTAGGGAGAGTATGAGCTAATAGAAGGAACTGAAAAAAAAGATTTTAGAAACAAGTAAGAAATGACTTTATCAGCAGGTATTAATTTAAATTAAAAAAGTTTTGTAAATAATATTTATATGTTTGTTAGTTTGTAATTCGTTGTAAATTGGTAAATTGCACAAAACCTATTTTGTTCTTCCAGAATGTGGAGTCGTTTCGTGGACTGCGTTCGCCGGTTCATGTCCTCCTGCTCCACTGAGGACCAGCGCACAAAATTCAACAAAGCCGTCAGCCATTCCATGGACACCGTGCACGCCATCTGCAGTTCAGATCGACATCAGAAAGGTTAGAAAGCAAAGACATTTTTTTAAATTAAGCAGATAATTTGATAGTAATTAATATAAATCCATTTTACAGTGTTAATACAGATCACATTGGAAATATTTTTGTTGCATTTTATTTTTTTTTAAAGTTAAATCTTACATATTATTATTTTAGCGATCAATTTCATTTATTCAATTTGGTAAGGATATTCGATAATGGATTTGGTAAGGCTATGTTCGATAATTTAACATAAATTAATGACGGAATGTTTCATATTATGCTAGTAAAAAGGACTCTTTTGGTTTTAATTTTATGATAAATTTAAAACTTTGAAACATTTTTAGTTTTCGTTTGTTTTTGAACTGTTAAATACTTTTTTCTCTTTTATCTCTCTTTGTAAACAGCAGCATTTAGACCCAATCCAAGAAACCTCTGTGGTTTCATGGAAGGAGGGGAAAGGGGGGACAGCTTCTGTTGGGATGGAGCACCCGTAGGTAAAAGTCTGACTTGGTTCCGTGAAGCTCAAGGAGGATAGTGCCTTCCGGGAGGACTTTCAGGGAGAACTACCCCGAATTTGAGTATCGTACGGCAGAAAACCCGAAAACTCCCACCAAGTAGACCGACTCACGAGGCAAGATGCTGAACGCCTTCGAGTCTCTTCGTCTTTTGAAATAGCGTCCACTAGTGAATTGTATGTCAGCTCTAAAGCTCACCAGTAGCGCGCGTTACCACTGAGTCCCGAGTTGGGCTTAAATAAGCGTAAATCATACAATTGAAATTAACATTGTTCATTGACATTTCTGTCTTCTCAATTTTACTGTTTATTTATAGAAGATTAATTAATAAATAAAAGAATTTTTTTTTTACCATGAATCAAGTCTTTTATCCACGTAATAAGATAAGCCTAAGCAAACTTTGATTCAATTTTTTATTTGATTTAAATACATTAAGGAAATTTTTTAACAAGTGAGAAAAAATTCAACGAAAATTATTCCCATATTTCACAAACATATTGCTGGAGCTTTTTAATTTTTCTGCTATAGATTACTTGGAGAGTGCGTACTGCTTTCGCCGCGTCTCTGTACAGAGTTGTGGTCGGTACTACAGACCTCTTGTGGCGCAAGTAGCCAATCGAGAAGCCGATGACGTTCATATTTGTTGGTAAATATAGTTAAACGCAAAATCTTCTTTTTTTTTAAATATTTTATCATTGCGATTTATTTTAATGCGATTCATTATGATTTGATAAACTGGTTTCTGCGTAATTTTAAAAAGTGTGATTTTTTTTTTTTTGTGAACAAACAGTGCTTACGGTCAATTCAAGAGTTGCGTCAGTGCTCCTCTGTTGAGAAACTGCGGTGTCAAGGTCCATGCCCTCTTGGATCACTCGCTGTCTTACCTCGTCAGCACGTGCAGCAACACCTTCTATCCGTAAGTATTCTTTAGAAATGACATTTCGTTCAATAAAGATATAACTTTATAAAACGAAGGAGGAACAGTATTCTGGCCTGTTCCGATGTTTTAATGTGTGAAAACATCTCTATGAATAGATTTGCAGGAGGAATGAGGAGGAAACTGATGAATAATGGATGAAATAAGGAAACAAAGGAATTAATGAATGGAGCAGACATTTATTGAAACAGAAGGTGTCAAAATGTTTTTATACGCGTAATTGGCCTATGGTAACTGAAGTAGGCTGCATAAAATTTGAACTGCAAGTGACTGCGGTTTCTGGCAAAGGTGCGGTTGACTTCGATCAGTGCAAACCTCATGCATTCTGGCAAAGATATAGTCGATGATGCTGTTCCCAAGGCTTGTGGGTCCTTTGGTGGCAAGGGGTTCAAGTCCAAAGGAAGACTGCACGTAATTTACCATGCTATGAATCGCCTGATATATTGAAATTTCAAGTGATTTGCAGAGGGTTCTCGAGTAATCAGTGATGCATAGGATTTTCTACAGTTATAATATGCTCCCCATTACTTAAATCCATTGACTCAGTGATATAAGATACTAGATGGTACCAGATACCCAGACATTGCACACGCTAAACTTTCAACCCGGGCCCTGTACTCACGTTGTATATTTGCATATGAATTTTTTGGATTCGTCAAAAAGTCTTTGCTTTTATTTCTAATTTTAATTTATTAGATAATTCATAGAATATGCTTAATTCATAGACTAATTCATTCTACCAAATTTTAGGATGTCGACTTTATATCCAATGAAGTTGGAAGTGGCATCTCAATATGCATTTTTAAATATTTTTTAAACAGATCGGATTCGCATCCGGTAAGGGCTAGTGACGTCATATACACCTTTCCAATGGACACATATAAAATATACCACCACAATACATGAATTTTATAATGATTACAAGCAATTTTACCTTAATACAAAAGTATTTGGCATGGCACGAGGCTCCCCCTCCCTCTCATAGCGTAATTTACATGATGATATATTTAGATCTTACGGGGCCTGAATGGCCGAGTGGCTAGCACTCTGGCGCTGGGTACCACAGGTTTCGGGTTCGAGTCCCGACGGTGCCATGGACGTTTGTAGTGGTCGGAATCCACTCTAAACCGGGTCCCGGTCTAATAGGATCGTAGAGCGTTGCGGGGGGCATTGTTACTCCGCGTCCGTGGCTTCAAGTTACACGCGCCCCTGGGTAATGCAAAGTGAATAACGTCTGTGCAGCGCTTGCCTTAAGGCATCCAAGACCAAGCTGTCTAAGTGTTTGCCAGCTGCATTAACAAAATATATATATTTAGATCTTATGTATAGTTTTTAAGTTATTAACATTTTAAACTGGGCATGAAAACAAAACGTACCAATCGTGAACTGGCTACCCCTACGAACCAATTTTAAATATCAAAAATATCATTTATACGAACCGATTTTAAACATTAAAAATACCATCCATACGAACCGATTTCAAAATTAAAAATATCATCCATACGTTTTGATGTTTTCACATCAAAATTTAGAATTACAGTGACCTGGTTGTTCGTGCGTTAGGCTTGTGAAAGAAGGAAGTTCAATTCGTACGAATCAAGTGGAAAGTTCCAGTGTTTACTCCAAGTATAAAAACTTTACATATGTACATCTCAAAATCCATCCATTGGGTTTAAAAACCGGGAAAAAACCGGTTTGAACCATAAAATACCACTTTTGAGAATGTTCACTCTACACCATTTAAATGTATTTTTATTTTCACGTTCAATGTTACCTTTTTTTAACTTTTTGTATTAATAATGCTTAGTTTTTTCTCCTTTTATTTATTTATTTATTATTATTATTATTATTTTGCAATAATGCAAGTACTACGGCCACTTTTATTCAACTTCTAAGTTAGTACAGTAGAACCTCTTTAAGTCGAACCTCGATAAGTCGAAAACCTCCAAAACTCGAAAAAGTTTTTTTGTTCCCTTCCCTTCAAGCCCCCAAAACTCCATTACTCGAAATTTCAACCCTCTATATGTCGAAATCATTATTCAATCCCCACAAGCCATTTTGGCATATATTTCCCTTCCGTAACTCGAAAAAAAAAAATTGGACCTCTGTATCTCGAACATTAGCAATGTTTGATTTTGCAACCTTCACAACTCGATCATTTGAAATTATTTTGATTTTTTATTGTAGTACATAATATAACTTTTTAAGTTTCAAATAAACATGTTTATTACCTCTGTAACTTGAATTTTTATTTTTTTACCTCTCTAACTCAAAATAAATTAGAAAGAATCTAAACCTCTACAAGTGGAATATTTCGTTACAAAGTCCGCGTAAGTCGAAATCCTCCATAAGTCGAAAACTCTATAACTCGAATTATTTGGCGTCTCCCTTGAACTTCGACTTACAGAGGTTCTACTGTATTACTATTCTAGATAATCCCACAAGAAAATTAGGTATTCTCCCCCCCTTTTTTTTTTTTTTTTGCTTGACTAATTATAATGTTAATAAAATGGTCAAGAAATATGCATTTGCATTAGAAAAAAAGTCTTTAAAATTTTTGGCAGATTTGTTCTTTAGAATTTATTTTTAATATAGAATATGTATTTTTTTTATTGATTTTTATGCTACTATGAAGTGATAACTTTTTGATAAAGTTCAGTTCAAAAATTAATTTTTAACATTTTTTATAAAATTAAAGTCAGATTTAGATACAAGTAGAATTAGCTATGTAAAATGTAGATAGCACACTTAAAAAAATATATTAATAATTGCTAAAAGAATTAATTCCAAAACTTTTAAATAAGGAAAGATTTAAGAGTTGTTCTACTTAAAAAGAAAAGAATATTTCGCGATAAAACAAACATTGTTATTTCATTAGAAATTACAAAAATATTTTTTAAAAAATGTGCAATTTTTCTTTTCTTTCTCATAATACATTTATTACTCAAATACAAGTTAGAATACCTTTACACTGGTTAACAAATTTAAAAGGTTTAAGGAATATCTATAATTTTATATATATTGTAATATTAGAGTTTTTTTGCATAACGTTTTTTTTATCGTCCGATATTTTTCTTCCTAGCACGCATGCTCATAGGAATAGCTCAGTAGGGCAGTATTACAGATACGCATGCGCAATAGGTACAAGGTTTTCCTACGAACATGCGAGCTACGAAGAAAAAATATCGGACGATAAAAAAACGTTATGCAAAACTCTCTATTATCTTTATCTATAATTTTATATACATATCGTAATATTATCTCTATCTATAATGTTTATCTATATTGCAATATTATTTACATCTAAAATTTTATCTCTGTAGTAGTAATTCTGATGTGTGCCCTGTTTTGTTTGCTGTTCTGTACACGTATGCTCACACGGTAATCAGTTGCTTGCAAAGTTCTGCGAGGAAGTTACTGTTGCAGTCGCTAATGAGATCTTATCTTGCTGGTGGCGGAAATCCGTAATTGTAACACTGTACATAGAATTCTGGATATATCCTAATCACAAAAAGTCCAACAGGATAGATATAAACGTCAAGGGCAGCAATTAACCGGTCCTTTCACTCTAACTTCACATATAATGCTTCAAGCTAAGATAAAATAAAAGTTCCTTTTTGTGCCAAAAATAAACAGATTTCCAGTTTTTCATCTTTTTCAGTTTTTCAGAGACACAAGGTTAACGAAAATCTAGAAAATATTCCTTAACATGGTATACTAAAAAAAAAAAAATCTATAATTGCGTTGTTATAAATACCATTCATTTTAAAAGAACATAAATTTTTAAAAACCATGAGTAAAGAGATGTCTTTATGTTGTATTGTAACATATAAATAATATGCTTAGCATACATTTTGTTAAAATGTTTCGAAATCTAGACTAGAGTATGCGTTATGGTGATCAGCTGAAATACGTAACGCAAAAAGCAAGATGCAATTCAGTTACGTAAGTGCTTTTAATATTATTGCCATGATCATACCCATAAAAAAATTAAAAACGATAGCAATACAGAAGACAAACGTATAAATTAAAAATTTTGATAAGTTATTTAAAAATACATACTTGACGATATAAACGTTTTCTTTCTAAAATCTGCACATAAAATAATGCAGCAATAAACCAAAACATTTAGCTTTATTTATTATTTTTGTGTGAATATATTACAGATTTTATGACAGAGAAGCTTAACCTAAATATCAAATTTAATTCTGTTCTTTCCTATGAAAATTAAAATTCCCGAATTGAAGGTATTTTTGCAAAAACTGAATTCTTAAAATTATGTTGTATATTGTAGGTAACATCGTCCAGTATTGAATATAATTTCCAGAAAATAAGTTTGTTAATATCTTCGTATACATCGTTCAGACTTGAATATAACTTCCAAATAATAAGTTTGTTAATATCTTTTATACATCGTTCAATATTGAATATAACTTGATAATAAGTTTGCTAATATCTTCGTATTCCTCGCTCAGTATTAAATATAACTATTCCAGATAATAAGTTTGTTAATATCTTTCGTATATATCGTTCAAAATTGAATATAACTTCTAGAGAATAAGTTTGTTGATATTTTCTATACACCGTTCAATAAATATTGAAAATAACTTTAAGATAATAAGTTTGGTAATATCTACATACATCGTTCTACAGTATATATCGTTCAATATTGAATATAGTTAGCAGGTAATGACAGTGTGAAAGTATCTTTGTATATAATAAAATTTCTATGAAAAAATAGCCATTATAAACCGAATTCTAATCTGTTTTCTCGAATGGTTCATATACATAATTTCGTTTTTATCTTATACACTTCTAAATTTACTTTCAGTTTATCCTACAATTGCCCTACTGCACCTCCACCACCTCCGATGACTTCGGTGAAGACAACGACTCCACTGCCTCCACCTCCATCAACAGAGCCAGTGCCTTCGACAACGATCGCCACCACCATGAACTCAGTGAGCAAGCCAAGGACTATCATTTACACCCTACCGCCCACCCCTGGTAGCAGGGTCTCTGCAGCAAACAACGGACAGGGGACGTTACTGGTGACTTTGCTGTGCATAGTGTCCTCCGTTTGGATTTGATTCATCTTCATAGTTGACTGTGTGTGTAAAATTGTACAGCAACACAATTCAGTATCATATTATGAAGGTGTAGGTTTAGGCAGTTGTAGAGGGAAAAACTTACAATACATATATTTGAGAATATTAGTAGTTATTGTATTTATTTGTATTTTTTAGTAGATGAGTAAGTTGGTTTTATAACAAAAAATTAAATATCATTCTTTTTAATTGAAATAATGAAACAATGCTGAGACACAATGCATCTTGTAATAAATTAGAGATTTTTTTTTTTTTTTTTTTTTTTTGTTTAACTACATATAATTTCTTTCTATATTTATATAAATTTGCTTAAATTATTAAGATTTTTAACTACTCATTAAATTTATTTTTTTTTGTAGCTCTAATTACGCAAAAAATATAGGAAATTTAAAAAGTTAAAAAAAGTACAAATAATTTTTATTTTAAATATTTTTTTAGTATTTCAGTGATTTTTACACCTTTATAGTGATTAGAAAAATTTCTGTTTGGACAAAAAAATACACTAACAATATTTTTTCCTATTTGTTGTGAATATCTATATTTTAAAACTTTTGCTTAATAATATCGTTAAATAGAAACATGTTTTTAAATTTATTTCTTTTTTATAATGGAACAAAACTAAAAAATTCGATTAACATGTCCTATTATTGAATACTACAAAACTTATGCAGAAAATTTTTTGTAGGAAATATAATGGAACAAATATCATAGTTAAAATTAATCCATTTAAAAGTTTCAAAAAAATTTTATTTATTACAAAAAGTGTTATTTAATAAATTGATAAGATTTTGATACTTTGACAAATATTAAACTCCTTTTGTTTTATGAAAATTTGTGATAAGTAAAATTGTATATAATAAAAATTATGTTATGAGCTTTGAACCACAACATGCAAGTTATCTTGTAGGAAAGTAGAGAACTTGAATGCATATTTTTTGTGTACCTGCATATTTTTCTGTTACACTGAGTGTTAACAAAATATTGTAATATAAAAAAAAAGAAAATTGTGTACATAAAAATATTGTATTGATAGAAAAATTTTACGAAGCAAATATAATGGAACAAACATTGTAATTCTTCCCCTAAAGTGATGTTTATCAAGTTGAAGCATTCAATTCTCCTTTCCAGAAAAACGTATTATTTGTGACAAGAATTTTTTTAAATTATAATGATGCATTTAATGTAGTTCACCAAAAAAAAATTTTTATTTTAAATTGTTTATTTAATATATTTATTATTTTACAAATGTCGAACATTGGTGCCTAAGCCATTTAATGTAATTCTAATGCCCTCACATGAAAGTAAAATGATATATAGTGTTTAAATTGTTTATTTATTATATTTAGTTTTTTTAATATAAATGCTATTAGTAATTTAAAATAATTATTTTATAAGTAAGTTTTTAAAATCGATCTATCCATATCTTACTATAGACAAGATAAATTAGCTTATTGATAAAACCATATCATTATTAGATAACTAGTAGTTGCTGAGATATAGTGGTTACTATTACAAACTAATTTGTTGTAAAATAAATTTTTACTAGCCATGCAATTTATATAAATAAATCTACTTTATAATTAATAAAGAGGTCTTCATATCCTTAATAAAAGTTTATTGAATAACCTTTATCCTTACTTAGAAGAACAAATCGGATTATCTCCCCACGATCTTAGTTTTATAGAGTTTATCATATCATTTTTCAAAATTTAGTATTAAATCTATTTTAGTATTATGAGGACACAATACAAATATTTTTTTAAAATAGATTTATACAATAGAACATTTTCTTGGCGTTATTTACACCAAACATAATTAAGAAATTTTTTTTTTTCTTTAAAAGAAAAGAATATATTAATTTTTTTTTAATTTCCTGAATGACTATCAATAATCCTGTATTTTATAACAAAGAAAATAGTCCACCTTTTTTTTCTTAATAATTTATAAATATTTTTTTAATATTGAAAAATCTTTGATAAGAAAAAAATTATGGCGTATGTTGTTTTCAAGAATCAGATCTTTTTTATGTCAAAAATTATATAATAAAGGTAAATTTTTACGTTTTTCTGTGAAACTAATGCATTAAAAAAGAATCAAAACTTGATGTTGCATGAGCTAGAAACCTCATTTTCCATATATATTTGAAAAAGAAAATTTAATTTGACATTTTCCTAAAAGAACGAATTATTTTAGTGAGGGAAAAAAACATTATTAATTTTTCTGTTTGATTAAGAAATTATTCATTTGATTCCCAAAACAATTCATTGAATAAGGAAAAAAATATAGATATATAAATAAATAATGCATGTCCACATAAGGCGACTGTTTAGCATTAATGATATATTAAGAATGAAAATATTTCATACTATAACTAAATAACTATACATACTAACTAATTCCCTGGCAGTGCAACCCAAAAATATTTCATACATTCAGCGAAATTATTCTTTACATTTTCTCAAATGAAGCGCATTCATCTGACACAGGTTTGGAAAAAAAAAATTTCTCATTTTTTAGGTTATTTTTTCCTTATTTTTTAAAAGCATTTTCCTCCCCTTTTCTAAGGTATTTTTTCCCTGTTTTTTAAGGTATTTTTTCCCCACTTTTTCAAGGTATTTTTTCACCACTTTTAAAATATTTTTTCCTCTCATTTTTATTTTTTACCTATTTTTAAGGTATTTTTCCCCATTCATTTAAGGTATTTTCCCTCCATTTTAAGTATTTTTTTCCCCATTTTCATAAGGCATTTTTCCCCGATTTTTTAAATTTTTTAACACATTTTGCTGGCATGTGATAATTTCTTTGCTTTTTTTCGCTATAATTTTTCTCATCCTAAGGTATTTTTCTTATTTTTAAACCAGAATTTTTTTCTTATTTTTAAAAAACGTAATGTAGATTAATTTAAGAGCAAATGAAAAGATTTTTAAATTTACCATTTTGAAGACACGTTATTTTTCAGAATTTTTACTTAATTTGTATTTTATTTTAGTTCAGGTATTGATTAGCAATTTTGAATAAATAGCTCATTTTTAAGAAAATGTGCAAGGTTTTTAATTGGTATTTGGTTTATGTAATATATTTTATTAAATTAGTTTTTGTCTGCCTTTTTTAAAACTGAATTATCCCCCCCCATTTTTTAAAGTATTTTTTTCAATCAAAATACAAAGCAATATTTTTTAATGTACAAATAGTGTAAAATATTTTTAAAAGCATTTGATAATTTCTTTGCTTTGTTTATTTTCTAGTAAATGTCATTTCATTGAAAGAAAACTCATTTTGGGTCAATTGATACCATCTAATCCTGACTCGTTCGTAATTATTCTAGGGGTAACATTAGAAAGTTGAAGACACGTTACTTTTCAAATAATTATTTCATTATGTTGTGATGAGTAGCAATGATAAATGGAAAAGTTGCAAGAAAATGTGCAAGATGGTTAAAATTGGTGTTGGCAGTAGATATAAAATGCTATAATTTATTAAATTGATGAGCAAATCATGTTTCTCTGTAATGGTAACAATATAAAAAATGTTTTAAGTATGGACTGCCATTTTTGCCTGTTATTTATATAATGTACAAATAGTGTACAATATTTTGACAGAAAAAAAAGATTTCATCGACTTTATTTTCTTGTCATTCATTGAACAAAAATTTCATTTAAATGGGAGGAAAATTAAATTTGATATTTAGTGCGTTTGGTTATTATTCTTTGGATAACACGCGAATTTATAATTTATTTTTAAACAGAATACTAGAAATAGAATAAATTTAAAAATATAAGTTAATGATAACAACACGAAAATTTTTTTCCTAACTTAACATTTCTTTTAAATAACTAGTAATGCAGATGGGGCAAATCGTGTTTGTCTGTAATAGTAATATAAAAAATATTGTTTTAAATAATGGAATTGTATTTTTGTGTTTATAAAAACGTATGCCACAAAGCCCGTTTCATAGTTTGACAGACAAAAATCAAGATTGCTGTTTATCCTTTTAAGTAATAGATTAAGGAGAAAATCATATATAACGTTAATCTGAAAATCAGTTGCTATTAAGGAAGAAAAATTGATGAAAAAAAGTAAAAGTATGTAGAAAAACATATAATTAGAAATTAAATGAAAATGCATAGTTAGAAATTTAGTAATTTTTTCAAAAGAATATAATAAAAAAGAGAGAGAAGTTACAATAACAGATAATGTTAGAAGTTACATATGGAATTGACATTAGAATTTACGTATTTATTTTTTGTTGTATCAAGATAATTTTAGCGATCGATAGCATGTACATTTTTTTTTCCTTTTTTAACATTTCTTTGTTATTTCTTCATTACAAACTTGTTACTAATATGGGAGTTTGATAGAAGTTTCATGTTTATTACAAAAAATACAATTAATACTCCACTTTATTATGACAGTTATGGACCTTCTTGCAAAGTTTAAAGGAAAATAATACAGCGGAAGTCATTCTCTTTATTTATTTTTAAATTACTATTTAAAATATGAATATACAAATGTATGAAAAAAAAAAGTATGTGAAAATCACATAGTTAAAAAAGTTAGTAATTTTCTTAGGGAATATAAAAAAAAATGAAGTTGCAAATAAGAAATTGTTAGAATTTATATTAGAAGGTACATCTAGAATTTACATATTTATTTTTGTTTGAGGATAATTTTTTAGCGATCAAGCAACACGAGCATATTTTTCCTTTCTTCATTTTTTTTTTATTTTCATTTTTGATCTTGTTATTAATACGGGGTTTGATAGAAATTTCATGATGTTCAACATTTAAGTGTTTATTTAAAAATACAATTAATACTAACGACAATTAAGGCCCTCCTTAAAAGTTTTAAAGGAAAATAATACAGACGTCATTTTCTTATTTTTTTTTTAAATTACTCTTTAAAATATGAATATACAAAAGTATTAAAAAAATAAAGAAATATGTGAAAATCACATAATTAGGAATTTAACAATCACATAGTTAAAAATTTAGAATTTTCTTGAAATGAATATACATCTCTTTTTCCTTCGGTAAAAAATTCAAAGAAAGAGAAGTTTTTAATTTAAAAATGCTAATTTTTCTGAAGAAAAATAATAGGATAACAGATGGATTTGTAAAATATATAAATTTGATTAGAATTTTTTATCAAATAACAAAATGGAATATCTAATTGCATGGATAAATAACGGATAAATGTTAGAGGTTACATATATTAGAATTTACAAATGGATATAATTAGAATTTACATATGGATAACGTTATAAACTATGTATGGTTTTTGATTACATATGAAGTTACATATGGATATGGTTAGAAATTACATATGGATATATTTATATACAGGATGGATAATGGTTACAATGGACGATAACGGATTACCTTGTTATTTGGTTTGGTCACTATAATTAAATGACTTTCCTGCAAACTTATTGAATATCTAGTTTAGGATAATCTTACCACTTGGAGAGTTAAGAATAGCTTAAACTAGATATTCCATCTATGACACATGAGAGAGGTCAAATTCGTATCCCTATCAGTTCATTGGTTTGCATGTTTATCAGCGAAGTCAAACAAGCGAACATTCTTCCGGCTGCAAAACTTTCCATTAGAATGCATACTTTAAAACAACTACTTATTACACACTACTGAACAGAATTCGGAAACGGAATCGATTGTATCTGCAGAGAGCAATACTCGAACAACCCTGTCTTTCTACTTTTTTCTCTTTTTGTTATTGCGATTGATGGAACATTTTTTCCCTCTGCCCGGTTCGAACGTCACACAAAGCATCCTGTTTAATACACAAAGTGTGCGTGCTGTGGGCGTCAACTGATTGCGAAATAAGCTTCCTTTTCGATTTCAAGGCCCCGTGGAAAATCTCTAAATCTCCCAACACTGATATTCACGCCAGTTTAGTACAACCGGGCGCAATGCGGGTGCTAATGGATTTTAAATGGCTTTTGGTCTTTTTGCTCATCGCCACCTGTGTCCTCAACACGTGAGTTTTTATTTTTCATTTATTTTACACTACGAACGTGGCATTTTCATTGATGTTTTTCTAATCTTAAAAATTTTACGCGAGAAACACTCATTGTTGATTCTTTTAAGACTTTTTTTTTTAATTGATCCTAATATTTTATTAATATATAATTATAATAGCATAAGGAAAAAGCTTATATGAGCGATTTGATTGTTTATTTTATAGTTAAAAAATGTTTATCGTCCGTATAAGATAGTATATATTATTCCTATTTGCTTAACGCCAAAGGAATACATTATTGTTTTTGGCGGTCTTCTTATAATTCTACATATTTCACTAAAAGGATAAATAATGTATAAAATATTATTAAGATAACTATACAGCAATGTGGAAAAATAACATTTGTAGACTTAGTATATAATTTACTATTATTGTACAATTATCTATAGACCTCTTATATCTACCCATAATAATGTTATATCTGCTAATAACAATGTTATATCTATAACTTGATGGAATATTTTTATTGAATCAACATTAATGATGTTGCAATAAGTTAACTTCGGTTAATTTATTTAAATAATTGTTTACAAATACTGTAGCATATTTTGAAAAAATGCATTATATTTTAATAATTTTTTTAGTTTGAATAAAAACAAATTACAGAATAACTAATCAATATAAGTTTGTATAAATTTGTAACTAATACAAGATTTTTTTTTTTTATAATTATTTCTATTGTGAATGTGGATTTTTAATTTAAAAAGATACTAATTTTTCTGAAGAAAATATAAAATGACTAATCTAATTTTTATCAAGTGACCAAAATGAAATATCTAATTGACGAAATCGAACTATTTCTTTTGAAAACCAAATGCCACTAATATATTCTGTACTAAACTACATTCATTTTGTCATTTGAAATTTTTTACTAGCACATATAACACAGCATTACCCAGCTTTAGAAAATAAAACTTATTAACTCTTTTAAACAAAGAACTAAATTAGTTGACATCGTCATTAATAAATTGCCAGTAAACTTTTCTGTGGAATTTACAATTCTATAATAAAAACAATTTTATTCGCAAGTCCAAAATATCTAATAACGATCAAAAATAGAAATAGATGCAAGAAATAATAAAACCCGAATAAAATATTTAAATGGTGTCGGATGTGATAAGATCTGTGATGTTATTTTCATTCGTAATTCTTTAACAAACAGTTGTTAGTGCCATCTGGCGGAAATAAAAGTAATTAATTAAAAAAGTTATTAAGAAGAATTTTTAGTAATTCTTGACTACTAACTAGATAAAATAAAAGTCCAATTTTTAAAATTCTGAGTTTAAGTGCTATAGTTTTTGAAATTAATTAAAATTGCCGTCTTATTTAATTAAAAAAAGAAATAATTAAAATTTTTGCATAATATTTTTTATTGTTAGAACAATATTAGCAGAAAAGACAATCACTTACCAGTTTAACTTGGAAAAAAAATTATAAAAACAAATAAAAATTATTTTTTACAAATAAGTGATTAATTAAAAATCGTCTACTTTTAATGTTTTAGATGCAAAGCAGCTTCAGATTGTAATGCCTTGTTGTAAGAATGTGACGTTTCATTACAAATATGTTAAAATTACCGTCTTATTTAATTATAAAAGAAATACTTATAATTTGTTCGTAAAATTTTTATTATTAGAACAACATTTTATAGGAGCAGAAAAGACGATCACTTACCAGTTTAAGTTGAAAAAAATTATAAAAACAAATAAAAATAATTTTTTACCAACATGCATTAATTGAAAAATCATCTGCTTTCATTCGTTTAGAAGTAATGTAGTTTTAAAATGTTTAACTTTATAATACGGTAAATTCCATTCTAAACAATATGCTAATAGAAACAGAGGATTTCTGGAGAATTTTTAAAAGCACAGTTTTACATTGAAAAGTAAGGTTTTATTTAATGTAAACATCTTTCATAATTTTTGCTGCGCATCAAATAAAATTTAGTGAAAAAATTAGACTTTTAAATGCTATAGTTTTTAAGTTACAATAGTTCAAAGTTGAACTACTGTACATATACACTGAAGTGACAAAGTCATGGGATAGCAATATGCAAATTTTCAGATGGCAGTAGCATCGCGTAGAACAGGTATAAATGCGCAGTGCTTTCATTTCTGTTCAAGTTATTCACGTGAAGAGGTTTTGACGTGATGATGACCGCACGACGGGAATTAACAGACTTTGAACGCGGAATGTTAGTTGGGCTAGACGCATGGGTCATGCCATTTCGGAAACTGTTAGAGAATTCAACATTCCCAGATTCACTGTGTCAAGAGCGCCGAGAGTATGAAATTTCAGGCATAACATCCCACCATGGACAGCGCAGTGGTCGACCGCCTGCGCTTAACGACCGAGACCGGCGACGTCTGCAAAGAGTCGTAAATTCTAACAGACAAGCAACACTGCGTCAAATAACCGCAGAAATCAATGTGGGACGTACAAGGGACTTGTCTGTTAGAACTGTGAGGAGAAATTTGGCTTTCTTGGGCTATTCCAGCAGAAGACCGACTCGAGTGCCTTTACTGGCAGAACGACATCGCTTGCAGCGACTCTCGTGGGCACGTGAGCATATCGGTTGGTCCCTAGATGAATGGAAAACCGTGGCCTGGTCCGATGAGTCACGATTTCAGTTGGTAAGAAACTGATGGTAGGGTTCGAGTGTGGCGCAGATCCCACGAAGCCATGGACCCAAACTGTCAGCAAGGCACTGTTCAAGCTGGTGGTGGCTCCGTAATGGTGTGGGCTGTTTTTTTCATGGCATGGACTTGGTCCTCTGGTGCGACTGGACCGAACATTGACTGGAAATGCTTATGTTCAGCTACTTGGAGATCACTTGCAGCCATTCATGGACTTCATGTACCCAAACAACGATGGGATTTTTATGGATGACAATGCGCCATGTCACCGGGCCACAACTGTTCGCGATTGGTTTGAAAAACCTTCTGGACAATTCCAACGAATGATCTGGCCACCTAGATCGCCCGACATGAATCCCATCGAGCATTTATGGGACATCATCGAGAGGTCTGTTCGTGCCCAAAATCCTGCACCATCAACGCTTTCACAATTATGGACGTCTATCGAGACAGCATGACTCAATATTCCTGCAGAAGACTTCCAACGACTTGTTGAGTCCATGCCACGTCGAGTTGCTGCGCTTCGCCGGGCGAAAGGAGGGCCGACACGATATTAAGAGGTATCCCATGACTTTTGTCACTTCAGTGGGTATATAGATATTAAAACTCTAGCTATTCAAATTGTGCCGATTTCGAAATTTTTAATTATTTTAATATTACGGGTATTAGTTATTTCTCAATAATGATTTTCGCAACATTTTCTTTGGGAAAATTTACAACACACACGTAATATTTTGTAATATATAATAGTGAAAACTATAATTTCAATAATATAAATAGAATTTAAATAAATAATTTTATTAAAAATTAATTTTTTTCTCTTCATTTTTTGTGTGTGTATAATTTGTCTTTTTTTTTGTGTGTCTAATTTTTAATATGGGGCCTGGTGGCCGAGTGACTTCCACTCTGTACCACCAATGCCTCAGTGCCGAGTCCCGGTGGTGCCATGGATGTTAGTAGTGGTTCGGAATCCACTCTAAACTGTAGGTTTCAGTCTTATATGACTGTAGAGCATTGGACGTTGCTGTAGAACATTGGGCTGACAACCCTGCTCCGTAAAGGAAAAAAAACATCTCCTGTCTCGAAATCTGCCAGTAGATGGACAGCCTTAGCCTAATATGAGGCTACCGTACTAATGAAAAAGAAGAATTTTTAACATGCATTTGAATATAAAAACATTGAAGATCATAATATTTTCCCTTTTCCATGAAAATTCTTGAAATAGATTTGATTTCAAAAATTGATACCTTTTGAGATGTTCATCATAAAGCAAAATATTTGTATTTTTTAAAGAACTAAACTTTATTGTTCTTTGCATGTATCACACATCATTTTCTATTTTGTGTGTGACCTCATTCTATTTCAAATTATTTTTCATGTTCCGCTTATATAAGCCTCAAACAATCCACCGATAAATAAGGTAGTAGGCCCCCGGTAAGATTTTTAGAGATAAATATTCCCGCATTTGCATCTTGTATGGAAAAAAAAATCATTACTAGGCAACCAAACTGCCTATTTCAGATGTTCACGTTTACACTATCACCTTCGCTATCGAGTCATCTTGTTTCTGAAAACAATGACTACAATACAAGCAATCAGTAGATTCGAGCTGGGCCATTTCTGCACGTTACTACAAGGCCACGAGTTGTGCTAGAAGGTTATTTAATGTATCATATTGCATAGTGATGTATTATGGGTATTTAATGTTAATGTATGGGTA
Organism: Caerostris extrusa; assembly: GCA_021605095.1. Lineage (NCBI taxonomy): Eukaryota > Metazoa > Arthropoda > Arachnida > Araneae > Araneidae > Caerostris > Caerostris extrusa. Next base: position 45,765 of record BPLR01006999.1, on the reverse strand, counting down.
TTTAATATAGTATAATTCAATGTATCGTTATGCAATATAAATAATTTAAAATTAAATATATGCTAATAACGCAATAAAGAGAAAAGTCCTAAATACTAAATGATAAATTATTAAAATATATTTATTTTTGTTTTGAAAGATCTTAGATACTGCAAAGCTTTGAATTTTCATTATGATTTCACCTCCCCCTCATGTATAAATCAAACAAAAAAAATAAGTTTGTAAATTAATTAAATTGTAAAAATTTCAAAACTTTCTTTGGAAGTTGATAAAAATACATGACATTTACAAAATTAATTCTTAAAAAAGGAAAATAATCAAAATCGGTAAATTTCTTAATAAAATTTTTATTATAAATCTACAGGTTCATCGAGATATATAACATATTGTTGTTTTTGAATGCCGCACAATTTGATCTAAATTCATACGTTACTAGAATGGCAGAGATGCAATAGATTCAACATTACCCAGGGTGCATCACGGGGGGGAGGTGGGGGCTGCTATAAATGCACTCATATTGTGCTATCGCAAATATGAATGTATACATCCAAAAAGCCAAAGGGAGTTCGCATTCTTTCTTCGAACTCAAACTTAATTAACCTGTATCTGAAAAAGAATAAATTTACCAGTAAATGAAACACTAGTTTTAAAACATTATAAAAGATAATATTGATATATTAATGACTATAACATGATAACAGCCATAGGACCTAACTCTACACGACAAAATAGAGACACAGAAAATCTAAAAATTGGAATATCTTTGTGGCAGATTTGAAGTGGAGGTGCGAATTCCAGTTGCTATTCCTGGTATTATTCGTTTCAAACTGCTTTGCAGCAAGGTGCAGCGTTAATTCCACAAAGTGATGTTTTCAATATAAAAGTGGTTAATAAATTTAGTAGTTTGATGGGATAATTGTTGAGATGTATAAACATTGCGTAGTGTTCTGCATTAGAGGGGTAAAAATATTATTTGCTTAGAAATTTCCAATCACAAACTAAATAGTGTAGTGTTCTGCATTAGAGGGGTAAAAATATTATTTGCTTAGAAATTTCCAATCACAAACTAAATTAGAGTTTAAAAACTCAATTTAAGAATCATTCAAAAATGAAATGTGTTTACCAAAAATTATGTTACAAATTAAAAAAGGAGGGGAAAAAACATGCACACATGTCAGTTGAATTGAAAGTCAATGGAGGTCCTTACATTTTACTCATAAATGCAGAATTTGTTTGCAAAGGTACTCAATGGGTTTGTTGGTATGATGCAGCTGGGAAATCACTATTATCCCAGTTATACACATGAAAGAGACATATTTGGTTAGTGCAGTGTATATAAGTGGGTTAATATTGTTTGGAGAGTCGCACTGATGTGTATACCACCCCAAGAGACATTCTTGATCAGCTTTTCATACTTCTGCTTACTTCTGCTGATGCATTTGCAATTTTTGTTCCATTTACAAGACGACAATACGAGACCACATAGATGGTGGAGAATTATCATCATGAGCAGTGCATATGAGTTGTTCAAATTCTGCGGTTTAGGGGCCCGATGGCCAATTGGCTAGAGCTCTGCACTTTGGTACATCGTTCGAATCCTGGCGATGGAATGGATGTTTATTGGTGGTTCGGAATCCATTTTAAACTGTAGATCCCTATATAATTACCCTAAAGGTGCACAAAATGACCGTAAAGCGACAAACCAAACGGGGTTTGAATCTGATTGGGAAAGCTCTAAGGAGACGTATTGCTAATTTTAACCCGCCCTCTGCAACCCTTCAGAATCGTCGAATTGCAACTCAGCAATGGACTATGATCTTAATTGAATCAATAAACTCAACCATTTTGAGCAACGAACATCGCTATCGTACCTATATTGCTGTTAAAAGGGACTAATGATCTCAGATGCTATGTTTTTTATGTTTCCATTTTGTATGTTTTCAAAACAGAAAACAGTCTTATTCATTTTTTTTTTGAGCCTAATTTACAAAAAAAAGTTTGATTAAAACCTTTGCCAAATTTTATTACATTAAAAGAAAAATTAGAAATTTCATAATGACAACGTTTTTGATTTTGTGGAAACCAATGTAGTTTCTTTTGACACGCATACACAATTAGAAAGCTGAAAAAGTGTTACGTGTGAAACATGTTCGTATCACTGAAATTTTCCATAGAATTGATATAAAAATCGAGATATAGCGATGTAGAAAATCAGGAATTAACATCACTAGTAATCCACGAGTTATTTTATTATTACTTTTTGTGTTCAGTATTAGACCGATTAATACTAAAATAAAAACGCCAAAAAGAAACTGAAATCCATTCACGAGTTTATCATGTTTAACATGTTGTTGTCACTGAAGATTGTAACTGACATTCAATAACAATAATCAACCATGAAGCAGATATTAGCATGATATTTCACTAGTTACATTCAATTAGCCACTAGAATAGAACATAATAGTTACCACCATTTATTAGAATCACCAACAAAAATTGTAATATTGTTTATAATCGTAAATTGTAATATTGTTTATAATCGTAAATTTGTAATATTGTTTGTAATCGTAAATTGTAATATTTTATAAATCTTATTTTTTTTTTTTTTTTTGACGATGTCGTTTTTATGAATTTTATCAAAACGTATGAAATTACAGAATTCAGTTAAGTTTTTCTTCAGTTCTTCAGACTTCTTCAGAACTCTTGAGGAAAGTAATGCGAATTTTCCATCATTTCAGAGGTGTTTAGTTAGTTTTGCAACATATAGATTTGCCCACGTTTTACAAATTTCGTTTTTTTTCCACATTTTCGGCGTCGTCACAAACTTCGTAGCAGGACAACATCAAGTTTACACATAATAATGAAAAAATGTTAACATAATACAGCATAATCGCAAAATCGGTACATTGATCTTAATTATATCCGTGAATTAATTAATAAATTTTAATAATTGAAACCAGATACTTGTAATTAATTGCAGATACTTATAATTAATTGTAGATACTTATAATTCAATCCATGTTCTACAAATGAAATCACATAAAATGCTCAAAGTATAAAGCGTTCTTCTGCTTTACATAAATTAACCTGGCGACACATTTTGCATGAATACCATACTGTAACATCTTATTGTTATCACTTTTCTGCTCACGTTCTGCACCATACATTGATATATTCCATACAAAACTTTATTTTGTCAGGACAATCTCTTCCATGATATTCTGTGGAATTCGAGCAAACTATTTTTAAAAGGTTCTGCAATCTCTTCTTCCACTTGAAGCCTACCACTTCGATGGCTGTCGTTACAACACCAATTTCTCCAAAAATCCTTTTTACTAAATTTTAAAAAGTCATGTTAGTTAGTTTAATTCTTGTTGTGAATTTATATCCAAACTCAATACGCATTGCAATGAAAGATGAAGTTCTAATAATGTTTGATGTGAAAATCCTTTTCTCTAATGACAGTGCCAGGACTGAAAAATAGCGGGTTTTTTTTAATGTAGAAATTTAAATAATGTAGTATATAGTATATAATTTAAATTAATGTAGAGCCTGTTGCACTATCTGTAGAATTTAAATTGAAGGATATGCTCACTTTTGAATTACAAGTATGTGCTTCCATTTGTTAAAGTTAATTTGCAATTTCATGGATATATCCACTTTTGAATTGTACAGTATATCATCAAAGATTATAAATCAGAATTAAAAATATGAATCAAAATGAAGAAACGCTGTTTCTTTAGGTTCGAGTTAAAGCAACCTAAGGAAACTGTTATGTTATAGGATTTAAGTCAGATGATAGTGGTGGCTAGTCCTTACTTTCTCTAAGTATTGGCTAACGATTCGAGCCCTTTACAATCTTCCATTATCGCCTGCAAGAAATGGGCGAACTTACTGTACAACGATGTCATCTGAATATGCAGTTACAGTACCACGAGGCTAAACCAGTGGAGCCATTTACAGGAATCAAACCACTGCATTAGCAATTGAAATATGTTGCTGGTCTAATTTTCTGGCCGGGGAAGACACATTCGTAAACAGCATGGTACGCCATTGTTGTTGTGTTCAGTTGAAGTGATCTAAAAAGCAATTTAAGCGATTTCTTTCATGCAAGGCCCTCAATGGAACACTGGTCAAAAAAGTTTCTTGCATACGTCCACAATGTAGTTGTCTGTAGATACTTTATTGTGCCACAGTATTTCCTGTTGGCGCTGCAAGGTGGAAAGCAATGTCATGTGCAATCATTGATATATGATATCGTGCTTGCAGACACAGAAAACCGTCATGCTGAATCGTTATGGCTCTGTCCATTTCGTAACACTGTTCCTTCTCTTTAACATCGGTCCCACATGGAGGAAACGACAGAAATACTTTCATTTATGGCGCCAGCTACTTCCGACTTCCGTGGCATATTTAAAGGCGCTCTATTTTATTCCATAATTTGGTATAATTCAGAGGATTCATGTACTGCTAATTTTACTATATCTACTCAATTTTTCTTTTTTTTTTTTTACAATTTGGCTGTTTTGCCATTTTCTGAAACATGGATACGTACCAATCACAAGTAGTTTTTATATCAAGCCAACCATATTGGTATATAAAGTGTTTTTCATTTATCAAACTACGTTACAAAATAAATATGTAAAATAAGAAGATTTCTACAAACAATTATTTTGGAAATTAAAGCCTTTATATTCCCCATTAAAACCTTTATATTCCCTACCTTTTTACCTTTTTCGGTAGGGTTTTCGGCCCTACGCCCAACAGTCATCTTATACCTGGGCCTACGGCTTAAAATGGGTTCTGAACCACTACAAATATCCATGGCACCACCGGGACTCGAACGGGAAACCTGTGTGGAGTGCTAATCATTCGGCCATCAGGCCTTATTCTAGAAAAATGCACTCATTAAAAATCGTTGTACCTTTTCAGTATCCTTTTTTTTTTTACATTGACCTTGAAATTGAACTCCTGGTATTAGTTAGTGCAATGTCTTTTATCTCTCTTTTTTTAATTTATAATAGTCTTTTTTTGGCATATGAGGTGACTATGTACCTCGTGATCGTTCTTCCACATATTTTTCAACCGCTTTGATCTTTATATTTTCCCCAGGAACACTTAGTTATTACTCTCGAAATACTTGATTAGAAATGGCGAACAAACTTTAAAAAAAAAATGAAGCGTTTGAGAACGTTATTGAATGAAGATGACCTGGCAAAAGGAGAAACTGATCAAGCTAGTGGAGATAAGCCGGATGGAGAAAATTATATCGCATCAAAGAAATTTTGAGTTATTCTTAAGCAAACGCTCATGACCTTTGCATAATTAACCTACAATTACTGCCAACAAGCAAATTAATTTAATGTTATGTGATACAGAAGTGCATATGATTGGCGCGAACTTCAACGTAAAATTGAGTGCGCATCTTCTTTCCAGTTATTTTTGTTTTGTAAATTAATGCGTAGTCTTGAATAGTATGTGTTCAAATAAGAAAAATAAAAATAAACTTTTAAAAAAGCTTTTCATATAACTAGGATTAAAAATACAGATTTGTAAAGGGGTAGTTTAAAAAATGTAAATAACAAAATATAAATTTAAAAAAATATATATTTTCGAAGTATAAATAATTTTTTTAAATATTAGTTAAAAATGTAAATTTTAAAAATATAAATTAAAATGAATGCGCGTAATAACCAATCAATTTATCAATTTCACAATTTTAATTTAATAATTAACTATAGCAACTGCACTACTTACTAATTAACTTTAGCAACTGCACAATTTTAAGTTAACAATGTCTACGTATTATGAAATTAACTTTAGAATTTTTCACAATTTTAATTTAAAAATATCTACTTGTTATCAAATTGCATTTCTCCTTCTTCATTGGAGCAACAGCCCCATGGTGGGTTAAGGCCGTCTGCCTACTGGCAGATTTCGAGGTAGGAGATGTTTTCTTTTTTTGAGGTAGGGTTGCCAGAGCTATGCCGACCGCTTTTCAATCATATTAGACCGTGACCTATTATTTACGGATTTCGAACCACTACAAACATTCATGGGACCGAGCGCCACAGCGTTAGTCACTCGGCTATCAGTCGCCAAAATTAATTTTATGACTCTAAAAGAAAGTTTGACTTACCCTTTTTTGTAAGACGCAAATTTTCTAATCATACTTCATTTTCTCATCATAGAAAATTTTTGCAAAACATCCAAGATTCTAGCAACTTTTTCAATTTTTCTTTTCAAACGTACCCATTTGTGACCCAAAATTACATAAAACTGTTTCTTGACCATCGATGGGTTTGGAACATTTTTTATATGCTTTCTTGATTCTCGGAGGTGATCTGTCCCCAATTATCCAACTCCTGCTACATGAGATAATAAGAAAGTTTCTTTTATTCTGTTTTCTATTGTATTTATTTCATCCTTTGTCATATCTCTTTCCACTACCGGCGCAATGAATATATCTGGTTCCGTACTCTCCAAGCTATCTGATTTCCTAAATGCTCCTGATTCTTCTATCGTACCCCTTTCCTCCAGATTGAATACCAACTAATCTAAACTATTTTTCAAGACTTGTTTCTTCCTTCTTCTCCCAAACATTTCTTCCAATAACTAGAAAAGTATCTGAACAGAAGGCCATCTTCCTCATCAGTCCAAGTGGAATATTGGCGAGCTTAGCTTCTACAGAGGTCCAATAACAGGTCTTAAAATACTTTCATTTCGTGATTGTAACTAAAGGTAACGCCAACTTATGCAGTATTATAGTCTCTGCACTACTGTCAATGATATCTTGAAACTTAGGCTTTCTGCACCTAAATCGGAGTTTACCATTCGTTTCACCTACTGGAATTTCCTGAAAGCTAGCATTACTCATTTAGTCCTGATTCCACATACCTTACTCCTCAGAATTATTCCAATCTGGTTTATTATCTCGAGCTATTATATTCTCTTTTAGTTAAAATATATTTTCCTAATTCATGCAATTTTAATCCGTGTTCTTGCGTTGTTTTTCCTCTCGTAGTGCTTTCCTTTCTCTTTCTTCTTCCTTTTCTCTCTTTAGTCTTTCTTGCTTGCTTGCTTTTTTTAGTCTTTCTTGCCTTTCAATAGGTACAATGAATTCTTTAACGAAATTTTCCTCAAATTCTGGAGATTTTGTAATTAACTTTTTTAAAATGACTATTTTAACATTTGGAGGGATTTACTCTCCTAATTCACTAGCTAATCCCACTAGATCCCACTTTTTAATCTAGGTGAAAGTTACATAATTCGCTCCTTATTTACTTACCCCAGTACAGTCAGTAATATCAATGGCAACAACTGTATTTCTAGCTAATATATCTATATCTATCTATCTATCTATCTATCTCTCTCTCTCTATATATATATACATATATATTATACAACTGAAATTACTAAATGCTAATTTTTTCAGAAAAACAAAATTAACTAATCCTAAGCAAAATTTAAAAGTTAGCTTTACTGTAACGTTAATATTATACAAAAAAAACTGTATAGCAGCATCCCCTGTTTATTTTTACAGTTTTATGAATAAGTAACCATGAAGAAGAAACAGCACCACTCACCAATTAACGATGAACACAAAACTGTCACCCTTGAAACAAACCACAGAAACTTTTCACCGCTGTTCGTCACAGGAAATTCTTTCACAGCATTCAAACCACAGGAACTTTTATTCTCCGTAACTTTAGAAATCTATTTTATTGCCTATCTACTGCCGAAGCCATTTTGTCATATCTTTATTGGCGTTGGTCCGTTATTTAAATGACACATAGCGACGATTTACTACGATGTTTAATTGCAATTGATTATTACCATTAAATAATCTATCTATAAATAAAAATCTGTCGTCCATGCATGATTAATAACCTTTTCCCAGCACGATCGTCTATCCTTTTTCGACCGGCCCAATATCTCCCCTCTGGATGTGAATAATCAGAAAGCCACTGGAGCCAAGTATATCCCAAAGTGGGGTGCCAGTCAACAGTTCCCTAAACTTCACACTCATTTTAAAAATAATGATCCCTTCTATTCTGAAAGCATTTTAGAAATCCTTGTTGTAACAAATGATTTCGCTGTATTTTTGCATGTTTATAAAAAATATTCATTGTAAAATTTATTTTACAATCTTAACTTCCTATTATCAGTTAGTTTACAAAATAACTAGTCATTTCACAGAATAACTAGATAATGTATATAATTATCAATTTATTAATCAGTTTAAATGACTTCCTCCATTATTTTGTTTTAACAAATTTTAGGTTTTAACAGCAATGATTTTGTATTTTTATTTTCCCAGCAATGCCAGAAGAGGCGGAGGCGGAAGCAGAGGTAGTAGTTCCAGAGGTTCCAGTTCCAGAGGATCCAGTTCCAGTCGTGGTTCCTCATCTGGCTCCTCGTCATCCAGAGGAACTTCTTATGAGTCCAGGAGCAGGGACCGGCCTGCTCCACCGCCGCCACCTCCACCTCCACCGAAACCAAAACCGCCACCCCCCACCTCCACCGAAACCGAAACCCCCACCCCCTCCACCTCCACCACCACCACCAAAAAAAACCGGAAATTCCGCAACCGGCTGTGAATCCTAACTATAACCCAAATTATGGAAACAGTCAGCCGGCGTATAATCCCAATTACAGGGAACCAGGAGTGAACGCACAACCACCGCCCTACTCTCCAAGAGAACGACCCCCGCCGTACAGTCCCAATGCACAGGGTGCTCCTCCACCCTACAATCCGAATGGACCTGGTAATGTATAAGATTTCAAGAGACAGAGTGTTCCTTATATTATACGATCTATTTTAATTTCGACGAGATTGAATAAGGGTAGTTAATGTTCCTGTGCTGATTAGAGCACATCTACACAGTTGCGAATAGTAAAATAAAGTATCAATTAGCATGTTTTTGCTGAATTCTCTGTTCTTTTTTTTTTTTTTTTTTTTTGCTGTAATTGTTCATAATCTGCCACAGGAAATACAAAGTATCAATTAAAAGTTTTAGTAAATTTAGGATGAGCATATGTCCATTATAAAATCAGAAGGACTGGAAAAGAAATTAAATTAACAAAGCCAGTGGACTATGGGAATTGCAAGGGAAAAAGTGAGGGATGGGGGAACTGAACGTGAGAACGCTGTCGGGAGTGTAGTCATAAAACGATTAGTGTTGTTAATAGAAGGGGATCCATGCCAGTTTGGCGACTTCAGCTGGTTGATTTTAATTTCAAGCAACAACAATAAAAAATATATTGCTAAAATTTGTTTAATTACACCAAAAAACAAACAATATAAAGTAGTTCTCAAACATTTTAGGTATGACTCTTGCTTAATAAAGGAAATTCTAGCCTGGCCCCAGTTAAATCATTTTCATCCTTAAATGTCTTAATATCTTTGATGCTTAATTCAGCTTATTTTAAGCAACCTTATGGCCAATCGGCTAACGCTCTAGCCTTTGATATCACAGGCTTCAGATTCGAATCCTGGCGGTGTCATGGGTGTGTGTTAGTCTTTCGGAATCCACTTTAAACTGTATGTCCTGGTCTATTTAGCCCTCGTGTGCACAAGATAACAGTAGAGTGACAAATTAACCCAATCAGTTTATTTTACAATGTTGCATATTAGCAATATGTTATATTTGTTGTCTTAGAATGCTTGGCATTTTGATCTAAAGTTTTTGCCACTAAAATGGCAGATATGCAGCAGATTCAGCGTCAGATAGAGTTCACCACGAGGAAACAGCTACAGTGCATCCAAATTTTACATTTTGAACGAAAGTCCTATCTCTGAATGTCCTCCCGAAAGGAACTACCCCTTTTTATCACACATCGGTGGTGGGCTGTGATATATATGAGGACACCCGATGTAAAAATCCTTCTTAGTAATCGTTCTAATTTTATTAATAATTTCTATATTGAATTTAGTTGTTATTTTAATGGTTTGCCTTCATTAATTTGTTCTGCTGCTCTTAGTCGTGGACTACCTTAATATACTTTTGAAATAATAGCTACTAGTATAGAGCAATCCAATCAATGTAACTAGCTAGGTGTCGGCTCAACGAATTGAGGGAAGTCATTCCTCGAAATTCTAATCAAATTATGTACTATTAATTGGAATCATTAGCTATGATGTGAAATCCTGTGACGGTTGTGAAACCCACTCATTAGATCTATAAAAAGCTTCGGTAGGGAGATATCTGGTAATCTACAGAACAGGAGAGTGTTTGAAAACCACGAAGACAAACAACTTTTTCGTCTGGCCGGGCATTATCCTGTAGAAATGTAAACCCGGTAATTCGATACAAGTAATTGTGACACAGCGAATTGTAGAATTTTGTTTATTTGCTACCGTGCTATAAGGATGTCAATATCTTAGATATATTTTATCAATTTGCTTTCCTTAACATAATTACATATCGTCAGATGATAGCATGCGATAATATTGAATGGAGATATGAGTATAATAAAATTCAACAGATGGATTCAAAAATCAAATGGAAGATATCAAAATATTGGATTTCTTTTATCAATTTGGAACTCCATTCATCTTTCGCTAACAGTTAATCCCATATTGGATCGCAAAATAAATGTATTCGAAATTTAGTTACGATCAGCTAATGCTTTTTTCCATACTATGTATTGTACCTTCTGAACAAAATAAATTCATTTGTAATTTTAATTATGTATATATATATATATATATATATATATTATTGTAGGTTGGATTGCTCTATTTGTAGCTATACTCTCCTGAACAAAATAAATTTATCTGAAATTGTTATATACACTGAAGTGACAAAGTCATGGGATAGCAATATGCAAATTTTTCAGATGACAGTAGCCTCGCGTAGAACAGGTATAAATGCGCAGTGCTTTCGCACAGCTTTCATTTCTGTTCAAGTTATTCATGTGATGATGACCGCACGAATTTAACAGACTTTGAACGCGGAATGTTAGTTGGAGCTAGACGCATGGGTCATGCCATTTCGGAAATCGTTAGGGGAATTCAACATTCCCAGATCCACTATGTCAAGAGTGTGCCGAGCTGAAATTTCAGGCATAACATCCCACGATGGACTGGTTGCACTTAACGACCGAGACCTGCGACGTCTGCAAAGAGTCGTAAATTCCAGACAAGCAACACTGCGTCAAATAACCGCAAAATCAATGTGGGACGTACAAGGGACTTGTCTGTTAGAACTGTGCGGAGAATTTTCTTGGACTATTCCAGCAGATCCGACTCGCCTTTACTGACAGAACGACATCGCTTTCTCGTGGGCACGTGAGCATATCGGTTGGTCCCTAGATGAATGGAAAACCGTGGCCTGGTCCGATGTGAGTCACGATTTCAGTTGGTAAGAGCTGATGGTAGGGTTCGAACAAAATGGACCCAAACTGTCAGCAAGGCACTGTTCAAGCTGGTGGTGGCTCCGTAATGGTGTGGGCTGTTTTCATGGCATGGACTTGGTCCTCTGGTGCGACTGGACCGAACATTGACTGGAAATGCTTATGTTCAGCTATTGGAGATCACTTGCAGCCATTCATGGACTTCATACCCAAACAACGATGGGATTTTTATGGATGACAATGCGCCATGTCACCGGTTTCGCGATTGGTTTGAAGAACATTCTGGACAATTCCAACGAATCTCTGGCCACCTAGATCGCCCGACATAATCCCATCGAGCATTTATATCGAGAGGTCTGTTCGTGCCCAAAATCCTGCACCACAAAATATGGACGTCTATATCAGCATGGCTCAATATTCCTTTCCAACGACTTGTTGAGTCCATCCAGTTGCTGCACTTCGCCGGGCGAAAGGAGGGCCGACACTATTAATATCCCATGACTTTTGTCACTTCAGTGTATATAATAATGGGCAATGTAGTAAAAGAAGGTATTGTATAAAATGCTGGCGATTTTTTTTTCATCCAAATTATTTTCATACTATATTTTTTATTTCTTTCCTAGCCGTTAAATAAAATGGAAAATGCTAATGCTATTTAAGTAAAGTACTAAAAGAGAGAAAAACCAGAAGGATTTTACAGAAAAATATATATATATATGTTTGGTTTGTCACTCGATAGTAATTTTTTTTTTCACACATTATGTTAACTAGACAGAGACTTACTTTTAAAGCGGACTCCGAACTACTATACTCCAGCCTATGCATGTCCACTGCCAGGATTCGATCCTGAACGCTATAGTACTAAAGGCCAGAGAGCTAGCCAACTGGCCATCAGGTCGCCTGTATATGAAGGAGAAAGACGTACGAAATAAAGTATTGGAATATTTTTTTCATTGAGGAAAGTAAGAGAAAATAAAATATAAACACCTACTTGTCGCAACAAGGATGTAAAGTGTTTTATTTTAAATTGCACTTAATTGTATTTCTCACAAAAAATAAAACTTGAAAAGCGAGGCGCGAAAAACGAAAATAGAGCCTTAAAAAATGAGACGTTTTCCTGAAAAAAAAAAGAGAACCCCATTTATTTGATATTTTCTTACATAAGAAATTTAGTAGGTGAATTTATAAAATTAATATAATAGGTTAATTTTTGTTACAAAAAGGAGGCTTGAATAGCATTGCAAACAATTTATATTTGACACTGATTTTTACACGCAAAGTTGACAAATCCTGGGCTACTTTCTGTGAACTGAGCAATAGAAGGTGGCTAGAGATATATCTCGGGGTCAAGAACATCTTCAATTCTGTGTAAATTCTTTGGACATAAAGTTATCTCTGTATTTCCTTTTCAATTACTTTATGATCCCTTTAGAAGTTATAAGTCGGTAAAAACTATCTCCATTCACGTTCATAACAACTACTTACACCCGACTCGTAGCTCAGTAGCAACGCGCGCCACTGGTTAGCATTAGGGCGGAGGTTCAATCCGCTAGCGGCTTTGTTGTAGACACTTGTTGTTTCAAAACACAAAGAGACTCAATGGTGTTTGTGACTTTCAGAATCTTTCCTCGTTAGTCGGACTACTTGGTGGGAGTTCCCGAATTTTTTTCCATACGATACGCACATGCGGGATAGTTCCCCTAAAGTCCTCCTGGAAGGCATTTCTCTCCGTCTTCAGCGTCATGGAGCCAGGTCAGTCTTCTACTTACGGGTGCTTCATCACAACAGAAGCTACACCTCCCCCTTTTAACTCCTTCCACGAGACCACACGGGTTCTTGGATTTTGTCTAGACGTTGCTATCTACCAAGTGGGATAAGAAACAACAACAACTACCTACCGATTGTACGAATCTCCTCTTTTCTTGCTAACATCAATAATTAAACTCCTGAAATAGCTCCTAAAGAAACAGGATGAAATTTCTTTTGTATTGTCCTCGCCTGTATTTCCAATCTGAATTTAGAATCAGTTTTAGCCCCAATAGCATTTTCGGTGTTGAAGCAAATAATGCACAAAATATCTATTCCCTAATTTCCATAATCTTAAATGTCATTATCACAGAATAAATTTTTGAAATGATACCTTCTGCATAGATGTGCACAACTGATTTCCTCAAAAAAACATACAATAAGTAGCAGAAATCGAAGCTTCTTCGGTAAACATGTCTTCATCACCATATTGATTTCTTCCATCATCCTTTACAAACTCGCCGATGCTTTGTGCAATAAGTTTTTTTTTTATGTATACGGTAATCAATGTCCTCCTGTATTAATTGAAAGTTTTTTATTACTTTTTGCAAATTGAGAAGTCAATAGCTTCTTAGAAAGTAAAAGCAGAAAATGCAAATAGTTGTTTAAAAACTTTATGAATGAACTTAATTTTTTTATATAATTAGAACTTTTAAAAAAATGAAATAAATATATAAAATTTTAATGTTTAAATTAATTCAAGACTCCATGTTGTACCGCATATGTTCCACAGGTTGACTGCTATCTTCTTTACACTTGAAATTATTAACATTTGCATAGAAAAATACAAAAACATATTTTAAAAACCAAAATAAGATAACTGTTAAAACTACGCTATAGTTTTAAAATTCAGGTAAGCTCATTGGAAAGCCATGAACAAATGATAAATTGCTATACTTTGTTTAGCACGTTCATTGCCAAATATTTTGCAATATGCAAACCATGTATTTTAACACAGATTATTATTATTTTAACGTCCATTAGTTTCGTTGTGCAATGTATAGAAAATTATATATATATATATATATAATTGCATTACATGCATTTTTTGCATTACATATTTGAATTTTACATTAATAACATTTTGCTATTCATTCAACAGGACAACCTGGTTTCAGACAACCTAATCCAGGTGAGGCACCTCCACCATATAGCCCACAAGGAGGAGTCCCAGGAGCCAACTATCCAAGACAACCTGGAATGCCAAATTACCCTCAACAAGGCGGTGTGCCAGGTGCCAGCTATCCAAGACAACCTGGAATGCCAAATTATCCTCAACAACCTGGAATGCCAAATTATCCTCAACAAGGTGGTGTGCCAGGTGCTAGTTATCCAAGACAACCAGGCATGCCTCCACAAGGAGGTGCACCTGGAGTAAACTATCCAAGACAACCAGGAACATTTAATCAACCAGGACCAGGAAGCATCCCGGGAGCTAACTATCCAAGACAAACCTACACATCATATCCAGCAAACACATTAGGAAGTAATGTGTGGCAACCACAGTCCAACAGACCAGCGCCCGCTTACATGAATTATGGAGGAATTCCAACCGGTTCCAACATGTATTCGAAGCCAGAAAAGAAGAAGGGATTTTTGGGATCTTTGATGTCTATGAAACCGCACAAGACCAAGAAAAATAAGTACTTTGGATCTCAACCAAGTCCATATGCTGCAGGTGGTATGGGAGGAATGGGTGGTTATGGAGGAGGTATGGGAGGAATGGGTGGCATGGGTGGAGGATTTATGGGAAAACATGGAAGTAAAGCAGCCATGTATACCATACTACCATACATGGCAACCAGGAAGGTACGCAAATTCCATAGGCCTAGTTTTGGATATTTCCCAGTGTTTTACCACAGTCCTTTCTATCATCATCATCATTATCATTATGGGCATTCGCACTATGATGTCTACAATAATGAATATGGCGAGTAATTTTTTTTAATTACTAATTCTTTTATTTCAGCTATATTATATTTCTATAAAATTAACTTATTTATTTGAATTCACCGATAGTAAACACTATGACATAGCTGTCAATATTGGAGAATGAATAGTATTGTAAATGAATAAAAAATAAAAGATGTTGGGCTAATCTTTTTAGAACCTTGTCATATTTTAAAAGTTTCCTTTACTTTATTACTTTTTCTATCATGTAATTATAAAATTGGGTGCTAGGCATTTTAAAGTTATAACTAGAAATCAAAATTACTTAGCTTATTCTTACAACTGACCATTGAGTTGACATTAAGGTAAATATTCTTTTTTAATTTGCATCGAGGGCTGGAATGGTAATGTGCTTGTTTCAGATTCAAGCGGAAACTACCTTATATGAGCTGGTATGACTCAGGTCCGAAATTTTCTTTCCTTCTTTGGTAAATCACTATGAATCATTTCAAGGACAAGATGTTAAGATTTGAGATATGTTCATGCTTATAGATCGCTTTGAATTTCTTCATTTGTGATGGATTATTTTACTGTTTCATATGTGAGAATTCCCTATTTCTTGTACAAAAAAAATCCCTTTTTTAGGGAATTCCCTAATTTTTGATAAAATTCAGGAGATTTATATACAATTAGAAAGATCGTGAGAAGTAGCTGAAATGCGGGAGTCTAACAAATATATCAGGAGAGTTAGCATATTATGATGTAAAAATAGCCCTATCACACTAAATTTCAAAAAATTAAGAAATGAAAAGTTAGATAAAACCAATTAATTATCCATCTTCAATATTTTATAAAGTAAAACTTCTATTGCTTCTGTTGAAGATATGAAAAAAGATATGATTTTCTAAGTAAAAGTACAAATGTAAATAGATTGATTAGCATATAGTACTTAGCGTTTCTTTTACGTTCCCTATTAATCGTATTACGTCCCCTAAACATATATACTAAGTAATGTTATTAACAAAACTATAGAATCTAAAGAACATTTTATCTCATTTCTCTTTAATAAATAATTTCAGTGGAATTTATTTAATTTCTCTGTTTTCCATTTAGTCGGCAGATGTAATAAACCTCTTACGCCGGATAATGCTAAAGTTATGTGTAACTCTACAAGAAATGAAGTGTAAGTATTTACTTTGAATACTGTTTCTTTGTTGGATTTTAACCTTTATAAATTTTTTTTATTTTATTTTAATATACTTAGTTTCTTTTTATTTCTTTATTTTTAATTCTACAAGTAATCAAGTGTAAGTACTTTGTTTTCCAAAAAAATTCAGATAAAAACCAGAAAAATTGTGATTGTGAAATTTTTTATTGATGGAATTTTATGAAATTTGTCAAAGACATTGATCAAATAGTGCTTCACAAATTAAGCAATACAGAAAATAGACTTATATTATGTCCTGAAAACAAACAAAATGTAACGAACAAAAAAAAAAAAAAACCCCTATAATATTCGAATACAATATAAAAGTGAAATCACATCAAAAATTATGCAGGCATGGCGGCGATGTCCCATGGTCAAAATGATAGTGTTTATTAACTAAATTGCCAGAAAAACACACTGCTGCGTCAAGACTCTTTGAAGGGTCGTAGAAAGCGTATTGCGTGTAGTAATACGTTTCAGTAATACCAGATTGAGTATACCAAAAAGTACTCAATTTGATTCAAGTCAGGAAAATGTTGGTAAACCTGCACACAATAGTCTCCTTACAAAGATAATTCTTCATCCAACCAGCTCAGTTTGGTCTAGCATTATCGTCTTATAGGATGAAGAATCAATAATTGCAACTGCATACAATTGTTCAAGAATATCGTCTCTGAATAACGGAGCACTAACGGTACGCGATAGATATACAGGCAAATGATATCATCCAAAGAGATTCTAGACAAAACATATGCACATCAACAGAAACTGTTCCTTTTATGTATATTACTGGCACAATAGTGAGTTCCTAGTTCTTACCAGACCAACAATCTTCTTTTTGCAAGCAAAATCTGGACCATCAGTTAAGATTACAGACATCTATTGGCTTACACTTCAATTGACATGCATGCAGTCCAATTGATTTTTTATTTCGGTGGTGTGAGTGGTACACATAGTGATGGATATCTCGAATACAAAACCTCCATTATGAAACCTTCTGTACACAGTTCTTCTCTAGCTACAAGCCTTTCAGTAACATTTGGTTGGAATAGTGGGTTCTATGGCTACTTGCAATTAATAAATAACTCCACTTGTAGCCTTAAGTCTTTCTCAGCTGTACCCTTTTCGTTTAGAAATTTATTCAATGAATTGCAGAACTCATCATTCACCCTCTCTATACATAGGGATTAGCTGTTGATTTCTTCTATTTTTCAATGTCTCACCATCATAATTCCTTAGATAAAAGTAATGTCGAGTATCCATATTTAAAAATGAATCTGTCTTGAAATTTCATCTTACAGATTCTACTTCTCTGCCACACAGTTTAAACTTGGTCCAACGTTTAATGGTGCTCTTTTTGGTCCTAAAGATGCCGCCATCTTCAGTGTGGACTGATTTGTAGAAAAAAAGAATTTTGCTCAGAGTAGTTAATTATGATATTAAAATGAAAAATAAAAAGGAATAAAATGAAAAGAATTGGAAATCAGAATAACTGGTAAAAGTTAATTTATCTTGGGAAAATATTAAAAGAGTTCGAGTAAAATTCTTCAAAGTCTCTTTGCATTATCCTCTGCAGTAAATTGCAGATTTCAGATTCTAGAGTGTATAGAAATCAAAGAATTTAAAAGAAATGTTTTTATGAATTGTTTGAGAGTATAATAGAATGGTGGATTTTTTAATTTATTATAAGCCCATTTGCATATAAAACTTTACGAAGAATTAAATTTTTTTTTTTGTACTTTATACGATTTGATATGATAATTTGTAGCATAAGTCAAAATGGATATTAATAGAAAATGAGATATTAGAATAACTTTTGTCTGAAGTTTTCAATAAAAAAAGATTACAAGATTGATTAATAATAGTAATAAACGAATATATCTTTAGTGATTTAATCTAATTGATTTAATACAGTCCAAGGACGTGCGGTGTTTATTGTAAAACACAATAGCTAAATCTTTGTTCACAAATGATAAACTGAAATTCTTGAGCGAATTTTATCAATACAATTAAATTTCACAATAACATTAAAATAAAATAAATGCAGTCAAGTTGATACATGTGGCGCTATCTGCTGTATCAGAAAATAAAAATAATTTAAAATGGCGTTTGACAAAAACCAGGGAATTCCATATTCATCTCAGTATTTCTTTTAAAACTAATTTTTCATAAAAAGTATGAACTTTTCAATTCTCTTATCTATTTCCATACAGATTATTAATTAGAAAAACCCCCATAATTAAATTACTTTTATTTATCTTTTGTAATATGAAAATGTTTGTGAGAAATATATTCATTTTATAAAAATAAAATATTTTTTTGTTTTCATAAGATAATAAAATAGTTTAAATTTGATAATACATTTCAATTAAATTCAGCAAATTCAAACTCATAATTTTTTGAATTCAATATGAAAAACCATTTTTAAATTTTAAAAATAAAAAATAATTTTTCTCAATAAACATCTAACAACAATAAACACTTCCCTTAAAATTCAAGTAAAAAAGAAAGGGACGTAGGCAATCACTAGAAATTTCTTACATGCCACCAGGCAGTTATTATTTTTGAGCAATAAAAATGTAGCATGAATTCATTTTGTAATTGTTTTTGAAAAGATATCAGGTATAAGTTTTGTACTTATTTATTGTTCGCCATTGCGACTGTAGGGTTGTCACAAATATTTAAAAGAGATTTAAAGTATGAAAAAAGTATAAAATAATCTTCCATTATCAATTTTATCATTGCAAGATTTATAAGTTTTTACATGATTGTTAGAGAAATATGTTAAATTGTTTGCATGTCTGATGAAAACACGTGTTTTATTTTTAGTGTGTGATATTAAATTAATACGCTTTTTAGACACATGCAAAAATAATCAACCTTTATTACAGTCATAATGCATGTTACAGACCTAATTTTTTTGCACGAAATTGTCATCATCTTTTTCTTCTTCATTGGCGCAACAGCCTCATGGTGGGCCAAGGTCCTGGCAGATTTCGAAACACATGGTTTTTTTTTACAGGGTAAGGATTGTCAGTCTTAGACTCTACAGTCATATGAGATCGGGGCCTGCACAGTTACAGTTGGATTACGAAATATAACCAGTAAACATAAATAAAGTAAAAAACATATGTTCTGTGTAAAAATAGGTTTTGATATTAATATTAGCCCATATTGCGGACAAGTTGTAAAGTGTTCATCAGGGATGTAGTAGACGTCCGTTCGAATACACTAACGATGTCCGTTGCAGCTCATTTTTCTGCAGTCTGGAAGACTTTTTCGGGTTTTTCTCTCATATGACAAGCAATGTCATATAATTACCACAAAAATTCATAATACACACAAAAAGATGGTATACATAAGTGGTACTCTAAGCCTATCGATGTTCAACAAGGAAATAAAATGAACATTCATTTACTAACAGCAGGAATAGCTTTGTTTTCATTAATACTAATCATGATTTGTGAATATTAAAGAGCAAAAAAAATGGAATAATATTATTATAAAATAATACTCGTTCTTAAATTTATCACAATGACAAAAATAGTTTTCGTTAGAAAATAGATTAAGTCGACTACTAATTCTCGAAATAATCGATAAATTTCATGAAATAATTTTTTTTTCAAAAAATAACTAAATGGGTTTTTTTTGGTCGGGTAAAAGTGTGAACAGTAGCTGCAAGAAGCAATTTAATTATAAAAAAATCCAATTTTATTATACAAAAAAAAAAAATGCTGAAATGTAATTTTGTGCTAAACATATCATTGCTTGCATAAAAATTATAATATTTACCCTCGATATATATATATATTTTCTTTTTTTAGAGATTGCGCTGTTTCTTGTGAAGAAGGCTATCTCTACCCTGACAACACAACACAGAAAGAGAATAAATGCTGGCACGTTACTGGAGTATGGAAGCCCATGAAAAATTTCCCAGCTTGCAAACGTAAGTAATTTATATAATAGTGCACATATGGGCAACTCCGGTCTCTTAGTTCACTCCTAAACCATTTATTTTCGCGAAGTTAGCTGGATTCCTGGAGGGGATAAAAACAGGGTCTGTTCTGCTAACATTGCTTTTACAGCGTTACTAACAGTTTAACAATATTGTTTTTGATATTGCTACTAACAGTTTAAAAATATTGCTACTAACAATTTAAAAACATTGATTTCAGGGAATTTTTAAAAATTTTATTTAGTGGAGGCAGAAAGCACGTTTTGGGGAAAAATCATTTGCCGACAGAATGTATATGGTGTTTTTAAATTCAGCACAATTCATTAAAATTAGACTGATATTTCAATATTTTTTATGATGTGAAAATGGCGTACGAATAGATGAATTATGATTTGGGATATACTTTTTTGCAAGCAGAAAGTTTTCGAGGACCACACAATTTTTAAAAAATTACTGAAAATGAAAAAAGTAGTAAGCTCCTTCCTAAAAAAAAGATTATATTTTCTTTGCAGTCGATTTTTACGTAATAATGATGCAAATGTATAGTGTAAAACATTAAACATCGAGTTATTCCCTCTGATGGAACTGATTGTTCTACTTATACGCTTACACTAGAAAACGAGATAGAGTAACATTCTCTTTTTCTATTCGGATGGTGCAGATATTTTTAATAAGTTTTACAAATTTTTCTAAAATAATTTTTTTAAATCTGAAACCATTTGCCATGATGGTCATCTAGACCATCTCAACCTAGGTCTCTCTAGAGACTGAAAGATCCTAAGTCAAATGATGGAATGCCTGAGAAATTTTATGAAAGTGTTTGATTGAGCGGGGCCCTAGTGACAAGCGCTGTAGTGGTTCATATCTATAGTGGTTCAGAATCACTTTTAAGCAGTAGGTCCCGATCTAACATGACTGTAGAGTGTAAGGCTTACACAAACCTACCCCATTAAAACACATCTCCTATCTCGAAATCTGCCAGTAGGTAGACGGCCAATGAAGGTTGCGCCAATGAAGGTTTGATTACGTATACAGTTGAATTGACAAGTTACCACTACACTATGATTCTGAATGAAAACAATAAGTAACATCTTGATAAATAAATGGTAAGACTGGTCGAGAATGATGAATAAGTAATATGAATATGCATGGTAATAATCTTTAAACTGTTATATGGATCAATTAATGAGCTCAACGTATCTGCTATTAGAGATAGAGGAATTTACAGCTTGATAAATGACATTGAAAACGCAGGGTTTGGTAACTCGACAGAAAATGACATCAAATTATTCCTTGCGCCTAAGAACCTTAAATCAGTTATCGTTTTGAGAAGAACATTAAAATAACTGCTTGAATATTTTTTTTTTAAAAATGTGGAATATTGATGAAATGCAAGGAACGACAGCAATGAATAAGTCTTCTCATCTTTTATTGTCTGCTTTGTCATTTCGGTTTCAACTATTTATCTGTAAAAGATGAAAATGATCATCATTATTAAGAAAAGATTCTTGATAACAGAAATGTATTTTGTTTGGAAAACTTGAGTAAACAAGTTCGTTTGAGTCAAATGGCCTATACATTTCATTGTGAAACAGATATAATTAAGGTGAAAACAACTTTCTCTTCTATGAGAAGGCTTACTGCTGTTGTATCTTTTGCTTCCTATTGCATGCTGGCAAGAGCGCCCCCTGTGTTGTTTAAGAGAAATGGTCAGTGGTAGACCATTTCTCGAGGGAAATACAGCTCACCCACGCGCTGCTGTTGAGAAACGTTTAGTTTGCAGTATCTCACCCCCGAGACGAAATATATTTAGCACAACCCTGTGTATTATTTGGCCTATGGACTCTACCAGGAGAGGAAGTATCTTTCGTGCACCCTATGCGTAGCTGAATATCGGATTTTTGGCTTAGATGTGGAATCCTTCCACGAATCTATAATTATCTGTCTTTAAATGTGTCAAATATTGTACGGTTCTAATTTTATATGTGTGGTGTGTGTATCAATAAAGTTGTGAGTTTAGCAACCTGTGCCTCAAGTATCTCAATCCAACCACATCCAGTTACAATTTGGTTTTCCCCACTACAGTTTCTTTTAGAATAATCTTAATACTAAACATGGTGCCTCCCTTATTTCTTATTGACATTCATGTTCAAAAGTGTGCATTGATCTTAACACACTGGTACATACATTTTCATGTGTTATTTAGCAAGAATAATATCCATGTTTGGCGCAATTTTAAAATGGAATAAATATTGCAGAGATAAAAAAATTATACATGGATAGGAATACTTCATAATACTTAATCCACAGAGGATCTGATCTTCCAGTTATGCAACGAAATATTTAAACATCTAATAAAGAACTTTTTAGTATTTAAATTTTAATTTTTATTAAACTAAAACTGAGTCATAGACCATGTTCCCTGTTTTAATATTTCATCAAAATCTGCAATTTCATTTTAAAAAATAACAATACATATATTTTAAGTAAATAATGCAATATTAATCATTTTTTCCCCTCTGCAGCTGTATGCAATAAGACATGTATGAATGGAGGAACTTGCATAGGTCCCAATGTATGTGGATGTCCTCCCGAGTATCGAGGACGTCAATGTGAATTCTGTAAGTTATATTTTTTTACATAGTATTCTGTAAATTATTTTTTATATACTAGTTATTTACAGTATTGAATGTTGAAATCACATCATTTAATACATGATTAAATCATTTTATCATGAATGATGTTCCCCTGATCGTCATATGACAACACTATTTTATAGTAGTTTCTTTCGATGATAATTTTTACTAAAAGAAACCTAATTGCATTATCTCTGGTGATTTTAGTAGTTTTTTTATTCTTTGAAAACTTGCTAATGCTGAAATTTTTTCCCATCAAATATAACATTTTTCTTTAAGAATATGCACAAATTGCTAGATAAATTTTGACTTAAATCCAGTCATTTGGTTTTCAGAGATAAATGAATTATAGTGTCCTGAGGGTAGGTATATTAGCCTGATGGCCGAATGACTACCGCTTAGACGCCACGGGTTTTCAGGTTCGAGTCCCGGCTGTGTCATGGATATTTCTAGTGGTACGGAAATCACTTTAAACCATAGGTCTCGGTCAAATATGACTGTAGAGCTTGGGGCGTAGGGCTGACACCCTACCCCATAAAAAGAAAACATCTGATTCGAAATCTGTCAGAAGGCCATAGTCATAGCATGTTTGATAGTCCAACATGGCCATTAGTTAATCTGAGATTTGGTTTGTCGCTCTACGGTCATTTTTTGTGTACACTTTAGGCTAATTAGACCGGGACGTACTATTTAACATGGATTACAAACTACTAACAAACACCCATACCCCGCCAGGATTCGAACCTGAAGTCTGTAGTACCAAAGACCAGAGTGCAAGCCAGTTGGCCATCAAGCACCTGTTAGTTAGAGAATACGTACATCTTGATAAAATATCTTTAGGATTTTATTGTTGCATTTATATGGATTAAGCGGATTACTTGGTTCATTTGATTTTTGCTCTGTATTTGTATTTTTTTATCTGCTATTGAGATGTTTGTCCTCATACCAATTGGTCTTTGTATATTTTCATGATATTCATTTTCGTCACTGCAGTTTGTTTACAAAGAGTGACTCGAAATCTGTTTCCAATTGATTCAGTGTGTCCCAAATTCAAGCAAGATTTCTCGCGTGAATTTCGGAACATCCTTTTACATATCCTGGAAAATGTTACCGAGTTTGTAATAGCACCTTTTATTGACTTCAAAACTACATTTGATAGCATAAACAGAAAGTATCTTGTAGTGGCAATGTCATGAATTTAATATCCTAATCAAATTTATTCTCTTGTAATGGCTATTATGAGTGAAACTACTTAAATTTCTGCGAAGGTCTTTCAAAGAGTTATATTTTCTTTAAAGGGTTCGAAAAAGTGACTAACTGCCATGGTTTCATTTCAACATCGATATTTGAAAAAGTCATCCGTGATTCAAATGTCAATACGCGTAGAAATATTTTCATTTCAATATGTTCAACTACTTGTGTAGATTGATGAAGTTGGCATTAATGCCAAAATCACCCCTATCTAAAAGACGGATTCACTGCTCTTGAGATGGCTGGCAACTATATGGATGTGGTGAATGAAGACAAAACGAAGTACTATATGTACTTCTCTTTAAGTTTGGTAAAATGTAGCTTTTAGAAGTTATCTCTTTGCCTTTTTAGTCTGTAACTTGTTTTGTCTACTAATTAGCATAGACAACAAAAATTATGTTTTATTATGAGAGATTTTTTATATGGATTTACGGTTTTTGAAATCCTGCTTATTTGGCAAAAATAATATTTACAACTATCTAATAAGACTTGTAATAACTTATGCTTCTAAAAGAAAAAAAAAAGAAAATGAAAATTAAAATTGCTTTTTAAAAGGAAGGTTGTGGGAAGTGTGCTGGGTGGTATTTTGATTAATGATTTAGAAAAAAACAACTTGGAATTATATAAAACTTTTAAAGAACCAGATATATTAAATACACTAAGGTTAATATAATGAAATAAACTTCTCATGTTAAAAAAAATGACAAAACAACTGTCAAAACAATTTTAAACGCGAGAGTTGTGGGAAGAAGAGAGATGGATTGGTTTTACTGAAACCTATTTCAAACAAAACTAGCGTACTAAGGCAAAGATAGGTGATTGCTAAGATATTTTCACAGAAGGCTACGACCTAACCTGCACTGTAGTGCTAATTATGATGCTGATGATTTAGAGACGCATGAAAATTAATTTTAAATGAATGTTATTTTATTGATTTATTTTACAAATTCTCTGTTCAAGTTTTAAAATTCCCCTTGTTTAAAAAATTCTTTCATTTTGTCTTGTATTCTACCATTTGCTATATCTCTCAATAAATAAGACTGAAACCATAGGACACAGGATAAAACGAGTGTGGAGTGAGTGTCATATGATAAACCAAGAGTCTTATTTTTAAAATATCTATTACATGAATGGCAGGTAACACTTAGTTTACCAATATATTAAATCGATTTAGACTTTGAGTGATATTATCTTCCGACATTATTCCTTTTTAGAAACCTTTGAATTTAAGGAACTTTTTTTACATCTAAATAATTCATTTTTTGTTCCTATGTCTACCAAAATATTCATAACAAAATATCCTAATAATTATCCACGCCTGCATCTGGTTTCTTGGTTGGGAGAGACTAACTTTCACTCCCGTACTGTGTTCAAAGTTCCTACATTAGTAAAATCATTCAAACAGTTGTAATATTGGTGCACAAAATTTTTCCTAGTGACCGAAAATGCAGGCCAACAGTACATTAAACAAGCATTTCAGGTAGTGAATTAACTTTGGTTAACTTTCTCAGACTGTTTCCCAATGAGCACGTGTGGGATTTCCACGACGAACAATCAATTGAGGACTCAATATCACAAAATGGCATTCAATATCTGTAAGATTAAACGTCTTACCACAATTAGTGTGTCGCATTCGTCAAGGTTTAATCTTATATTAACAATGATGCACAACCGATTTTTTAATGGATCATTAACACTTTATTATGGCATTTCAGTAATGTTATACTTTTTACACTTTCTCCTCTGCATTTTATGGTTTTTATATGCATTTCTTTTTACGTGAAAACTTTAATTTTAGATACTCCTTTCCACGTATTGTAAAGCAAATGTTTTGTTTGGATCAATATTTCTTTTATCCAACAAATTTTTTAAATTTATTTTATTAAGATGATCCATTACTTTCGAGATCGAAATGCATTCAATATAAGATCTTAAAAACATTATGGTACTCAGAGATACATCCAACGAAATTACTTTTTACTGTTTCAGACTTCTTGAACTGCGACATCAGGAAATTTGCTGGCGGTAACAAGATTCGATGGGTCTGCACCCATTCGAAAAATGAAACCAACTGCAAAGTGAAATGCGAAGACAACCTGCAATTCGCCACTCCATCTGAGAACATTTACAAATGTACACCTGACGGAGTTTGGACGCCAAAGAAATTACCTGAATGTGTCCCACCAGGTAAGTGACAATTTATTGTGTGACCTTCAAATTTACCAGTGTTTCTCAAAATGTGGAACGTGGAGAAATTTTTGAAATTAACATTCATCTGTTCCGAATCAAATAGAAATAAACAAATATTTAAATAGGATAAACAATATCCGAGAAATGAAATATTCTCAGTAATTAAAAGGTGGTAATTGGTTTTCCTTTAATAAAGAAACTATAAAACATTTGTGAGGAGAGAAAACCCATATAATAATAACATTCAACAAAGAAATAGCATAAATAAGCAAAAATAACTTACTGGTCTTATTGTGGGGCTTTATAATGATTTTTATAAAGTGTCTTATGTGATAAAATCGAAATTTTCGTACATTTTTAAGTCGATAACATTGAATATGAGATTTCATTTTGCTGTTACATCTGTGAATTACCTGAATGTGAATGCTATTTTAGAAATGTGCTATTTCAGAATTGACAATCAGGAAATCAAAATATTATTATTAGATAACATTTTGACTTCATATCTGATAATGAAGATTAAATGTTTTTAAAAAATCGTTTCTCATCAAGGTAAATAGAAAGGAACGGTTGAAGACATGACTTTTATTGTTTTTAGATAAACGTTATTTTTTTTTTTTTTTTTTTTTCGGATGAGAGTAAAAAAAATGTTCTTAAGATATGGAGAAGAAATAAAACAGTTTATGACGCCAATTTTTTTTGCCCATAGTTAATCATGGAGAAGGAACGATTACATGTTACGATTTAAGAATATGCGCTAAAAGCGCAAGACACTTTGTCTATAAAGGCAACAGAATGACGCCTCGAAGGTACGTTACGAGGAATTTATCAAAAGCATCACAAAAAATGAAAAAATATAATTTTAAAACTGATAAAGAACTGAAACAGGGTAATGGCTACTAAAAATGGTTCCATCATGAAAATGAGATTGGTTTAATTTGTCTCTCTATGATCATTTTGTGCACATTTAGGCTAATTAGACGGGGACCTATAGTTTAATGTGGATTCCGAACCACCGCTGCTGCTACACCTTACCACATCACTGTGACTAGAGCTGAGTTGCCTCTTTACATTTTGGGAATGATGTGGGCCAGAAGAAATCTGGTTGGGCTCTGTGACGCTCTGCGATCATATGAGACCGGACCTACGGCTTAAAGTGGAACCCGAAACTTGTGGTACTGAGCGCCAGCCACTCGTTCATCAGGCCCCCTGTTTCCAAACCATTAACAAGCATCCATACCACTGCCAGGATTCGAACCTGAAGCCCGTGGGACCAGTGGCCAGAGCGCTAGCTAATTGGCCATCAGGCCACCATGAAAGTGAAAAGATTTCTAGCGCCACTCTTACAATCGCCGATTGTAATTACTCGATTGAATAATCGAGTAATTACAGTATTTATTAGAATAAAAAAGTGAGAAAATTTAACATGTCAAAAGCAAACCACTTGCAGAATGTATTACAAGTAGCTCGGACAAAAACGGCAACAAAATTATGATTAAAAATGTCATACAAATGTTTCACAAAAAATATTAAAATGCCTTAATTTATAGGTATTAATAAAATAATAAAATCTTATTATCGTAAAAAGATTCTTATTTTTCATATTGTAATTTGGTTTCTACACCAAATTTTGCATTCTGTTACAAAACTTTTATAAAATATACACATACTACTGTACCCAAAAAGTAAGACCATTTTTTATGTTTTTTCAAAAACTCTTTATTTATTCTTCCAAATTTATTTCATCGTCTTCAAAGTAATCCCCCGGACACAATGCACTTATGCCAACGTTTTTCCAATCCTCAATGCATGCTAAAAAGTCATCGGCAGGGATGACCTTCAAAGCGCGCGGCAATTTATGTTAAATCTCTTCATTCGACTCTTGACGGTGTCCCCGAGTGGTCTCGTGAGTTTAGGGAATAGCCAGAAGTCGCATTGTGTGAATACGGTGCTTGTGGAACGATATGGGTTTCATTTTTGCCGAAAATGTCATGAAGAATCAATGCAGTGTGAGCTAGCACATTCAGTGTTTTCGGTCCAATCGAGATTTGACGTGTTTGAGGCCCAAAATATCTTTTAAAATGGAATTGATCGATCCTTTTGAAATTCCAACATCATCAGCAAGGTCTCCAATTGTAAATCGACGGTTTTCAAGCACCAAATCTTTAATTTTTGGACGTGCGCTTTGTCGGTTGAGGTTGGTGGTCGACCAGAGGGCTCTTCGTCTTCACAGCGTTTTCTGCCTTCTTTGAACTGTTTATACCACTTCTAAACATTTCTTTCCGATATAGGAATGCTCACCGAATGCCTTCTGCAACATTCTATACGTTTCCGCAAACAGACTTTTCAAAAACCGCCGGAATCACTTTAAGTATCTCACAAAGCCAAGCGTAACTCAAACACTAATGAATATTTTGATGTGAAATTTCACACAGATATCAAGGACAGTGCCAACAACCTAAAAAAAAAAAAAAATAAGTACCATATGCTTGGCAAATTTAAATTGAAAATTGGTTTTACTTTTTGGGCACATTAGTATTAACTTAAAAGCATTTCCGTTTTAACTGTATATTCATTGTTTTTGCTTTTTAATTTTCAGAAATGGTGACCACAAAAGCGCCCGAAGAAACTTCAAAAGAAACAAGTACAACCGAAACCGCTACACAAGAGACTACAGAAAATAGTTAAAGAACTAAACTATATTATAACACTGAAGCTATAAATTTTTACCTCATAAAAAAAAAAGCTCAATGTACAAATTTCAATAAATCGTATTACTTTCAAGGGTTTTTATTTTATTTTAGATTACAGGATATACAATGCATTGTTATGCTTGTACAAAATGAAACATGAAGTAGTAACAAAATTAACAACCAATTAATTCACTATGAGAGATGTTTACATAATAAAAAATACAATGATCAATATTATAGTACAAAAAATATAAACTATATTATAGTTTACAGCCAAAATTACATCAAATTCAACAATCTTGTTTATTAATAAAAACACATCAACTTTCATACAGTAATACATAAAAAAAAATGGGAAAGTTTCGTTAATTGTGAAATATGAACATTCTGTGATGCAAAAAAATTTTCTTACAATTTTGGGATCCAATTGGTGAAAACATTTAAGATAATGCGCCAAATCTAACACCGCCAAATTACACATATTCCGAAACTGGAGGGAATTTGGTTTATGCAAAAATGAAACATGAAAATATTATGCAAAAAATTAAATTATGCAGAATATTATTTGGTTTACGCAAAAATGAACATTCTGTGATATAAAAAAACTTAGGGACTAGGCGAAAAAGTTAATTTAAGATAATGCGCCAAATCGCCAAGTTATGCATATTCCGAAATTGAAGGGAATTTTGTTTATGCCAAAAACTCGCCAGATTGTCGATTAATGAAATCACGCTAACAGAGTGGGGATTAAACTTCATTTTTACGTTTTTTTAATAAACTAAGTAATTTAAAAAAAAAACATTAAAGTAGTTTTCCGTAAATTCAACAAACGAATATCTTACAAAAGCAATGTTGGCAATTATGTTAGAACTACTGTATTGATAATAAACATAAAATGAAGAAAATATATATGTATTAAACAAGCTTCAAAGGTTAGACAATACAGCACTATCCTTTTGATTTTATATCAATCAATAATAGGAAACCTTTAGGCTGAATTACATGATAATTATCAATAAAAACAATTTATAGATAATTTTTTATTGCTTACATCTTAATATGCACTTGTACTTAATATAAAAGAATATGGAGGAAGACATTAAAGAACATTTTTATTTTCAAGCAATGTGCAGTAAAAAAAATGTGGAAATTGCTAATATAGTTTCGTAGTCAAATGTTCATTAAACACAACATTAAATAAAATATTTTCAATAATGAAACAAGCTTCAAAGGTTAGATAATAAGGCATTTTCCTTTTGGTTTTATAATAATAATAGGAAACCTGTAAGTTGAATTACATGATAATTATCAATATAAGCAATTTATAGCTAATTTTTGATTGATTGCATCTTAATATACACTTGTACTTAATATTAAAGAATATGGAGGAAAGCATTAAAGAACATTTTTATTTTCAAGCAATTTTAACTGCTAAAAAAATATGTGCAAATTGATAATATAGTGTTGTAGTAAAATGTTCATTAAACAACAAAATATTTTCAATAATTAAGCAAGCGTCAAAAGTTAGACAATAAGGCACTACCCTTTTGGTTTTATATCAATAATAAGAAACCTTTAGGTTGAATTACAATATAAAAAAAAAAACTTATAGGTAATTTTTTATGGCTGACATCTTAATATGCACTTGCACTTAATATTAAAGAATATGGGGAAAATATTAAAGAAAATTTTTATTTTCAAGCAATTTTAACTTCCCAATAAAAATAAGTCCAAATTGATATTATAGTTTTGTAGTAAAATGTTCATTAAACACAACATTAATTAACAAAATATTTTAAATAACTAAACATTCATTATGAATACATAACAAATCAAAAATGGTTTTAATTTTCACAAATGAAGTACTTAAAAATGTTCGTTCCCAGTGAAATGAGGGAACAATTTGTGGACAATTTTATATATATAAAAAAATAAATTAAGTCATTTTCTCCAATGCATCCACATCAAATGCATCTATGAGTTCAATTTTTCTACCGAAATGTTTTTCGATGGTGACCAGTATGTCCCGATCGCTCTCCTTCTCCACCATGTTGATGGCGATGCCCTTCTTTCCGAATCTTCCGGTGCGACCAATGCGATGCAGATAGGTTTCGCAATCTGCAGCCCCGTTGACTGTCACAGGCAAGTCGAAATTCACGACAATTGTCACCTGTTCGATATCAATGCCTCGAGAACATACGTTGGTTGTAATCAGTACCTAGGAAATGAGGGGACAAAAATAGAAATACATTAGAATCTGGATAATCGACTTAATTCTCGATTGCGAATTTTTATTTATTTAGTTAATTCTACTCTGCAAGTTTAAAAACTTTTTAACGGCTATGTGGATGTTACTTATTATTATTAATTTTTTTGCTTTTTATCCTTTTAATACCCCAGTTTAGGAAAGTAGGTTTTGCTTCTCGCTCTAACGACCTTTTATGCACACTTTAGGCTAATTAGACAGGAACCTATAGTTTAACGTGGATTCCAAACTACTAACAAACATCCATGCTAGCGCCAGGATTCGAACCTGAAGACTGTGGTACCAAATGCCAGAGTGCTAGTCACTTGGTCACCAGGCCACCGCGGGACTGGAGGAGTTAAACACAGTCTTCAGATCAGACTGTAGAGCATGGGGTGTAGAGCTGAAAACCATACCCCGTAAAAAGAAAACATCTGTTTCTCAATCTGTCAGTAGGCGGATGGGCCTGGTTCAACATGGACTGTAGTACCAGGGAGTTAGTTAGAGGTTTGGTTTGTCGTTCTACGGTCATTTTTTGCACACTTTAGGCTAATTAGATCGGAACCTATTTGTTTAACGTGGATTCCGAAAGAACTCAACAAACATCCATAACCCCGCCAAGATTCGAACCTGAAGCCTGTGGTACATCAAAGGCCAGAACGATAGCCACTTGGCCACCAGGCTTGAAAAATTAGTAAGAAAAGCAAAAATATGTTAGTTAACAAACGAAAATGATTCAATTGAAGATTCAAACACTGAAAAGGACAAAGATGTACTTCTGCAAATTAACTGCATGCCAGCGTTTGCGTATATTAATATCAACGTTTGATCATTCGCGTTAATAACATTTTGCAACCTAATAACATTCGAATATTTCCTGCTAAACTTTTTTCCGCCCAAAACACAACTTGGTTGACATTTGAACAATGACATTCGAACATTCACTGCAACTACTTTCCACTGGAAACAAAATTCCAATTGTCATTGGCGAAAATCAATCGCTGGCTTGCGGTTAATACCATAAACAATTATTTCGTAAGCTTTTAACTTTTTGAACATGATAAATATTTTACAAATTTCCAATTTTTTTTTTTCTTTTGCGAGTTAGCGCTACAAGAAAGACGATTTCAATGCAAAGCTAAACGACAGAATCTTTTCTTCGCCATTAAATATTGTAAATACAATAAATACTCTGACACATATTTTAATTTCCAGTCTGTGTGTGCACAGTTTTCCTTACATTAAAATTGATTAGTTATTTTTGGCTACGCTAGTGTTTGGTTGACGCCATCTTATTTGTAGTCTACGCCACCTAACAGATCCGTTGTAAAGTTTGATATTTTTTTTACCTTTATTTGATTCAGAACGTTTTGTCATATCGGAAGTCATTTTTTTTTTACAGCAACATGAAAATTTTGTGTCAATCAAAAAATGGAATTAACCCCTGAACATTTTCATACGATGATTTGCTATGGTTTTCGACGTGGATTATTTGAACAACAGTGCATCGATCATCTCATTTCAACTTTGGGCGATGAGGCATCAATCTAAAACCATTTTATATTACTGGTTCAATAAATTTAATCATGGCCGTCCTTAGCTCACGGATGAATTTAAAGAAGGGCGGACATCTAGGTAAGAAAAATATTTGTTCGCGTTGTTGGTGAAAGAAATGCTTCAAAAATACAATCAGGGTGCGTCAAAAATGTGTATAGCATTTAAACAGGCGACGAATCATGGATCTATACATATGAGCCCGAAAATATAAAGCAATCGATCGTATGACTCTTCTAAAGTGAGTCAAACCCCCTCAGAATAACACAAGAAGCATTTCGAAATAAATGGTCCCTTCTTTTCTGGGTTGAATGGCCTTGTGTCTACAGTACCACTAGAGAACCGTATGGGATAGTGTTATTCACGTCCGTAGCACATCTTCAAACTACACGTGCCCCTAGGTAATGCTAACTGTAACAACGTTCGTCGGTGCAACCCACACGACATGCCTTCTTCAAGCCTAGTTTGAAACGAGCTGCTTACAAGGACATGATCAATATGATCGAGTTCTCGGCACAATTAAAACAAAAATCTGACTTATCATTTCAACTTCATCTTTCAACTCAAAATTTCAACTTATCATGTGTGAACATTCGAAGACGGATGAATAAACTAAAGAATATGCCAATCTTTAATAATGCACGAGATATATTAAGCAATTGATTGGAGCAATGTTGAATAGATCAAATACTTCATGAAGAATGAATTGTTTAAGAATTTCTAAAAGAAGAATATACAAAAGTAAGATAAATTCATTAACATAAATGAAGAATGAAGTATTCCAAATTTTACACGAATCACTATCACATTCAATAGCCAAGAGAATATATCAAAGTTTGAAAAATCTAGGCATAAATGAAGAATGATGTATTCCAAATACAATAAAGAAGCACTATACAGCTCAATAGGCATGGGAAAATGCCAAAAAGTTATAAATATGAAACTTCAAAAAGAAGGAATTGATTAACTCACTACGAGTACTTATAGCCATTGGATATACAAATGTTTAAAAATCCCAACCCAAAACATGAAAAGTGATTCAAAACCATACTACAAAGCACTTCAAGCAAAGCCAAATTCTCAGAAAATTCATGAAGATTAAACGTTATTCATGAATCATTTAAAGTGTTAAGAAGCTCATACTACCATTTTCCACCAAAATTTGCAAACTTGGAATGGAGTTTTATTTTTCCTGCTTCAATTTTTTTGGTTTACGTCACGAACCCCTAACCAGGACAACATCACGTTCACACATGATAAAAAAAACCAGGGAATCGCAGATGGATATAGCTGGCAATGCAGAATTATTCTCCATCGTGACAATGCGAGCTCTCACACATCAGCCCAAGAAACTCAATATTTGTTACATTTTCTTTGTCTTCTCCGAAGCGAGTAAGGACTTCTTCGTTTATACTTAGATCACCTAACATAATGTCCATCTTCTGACATTTTTGTTTCAAACCAAAAAGCAGTTTTCTTGGTCCTTCTACCTTCGTACATAACTATATATATATTATTTTATATTCTCTTTAAGAAGGTCTCGCACAACTGATAACAATTAATAAAAAAAAAACGCGTTTAATCCTCGAGAGAATCGAGAATATTGGGTGCTTTTCTTAAGTACAAAAAGAGCAATTAAAGTCAAAATGATTAGAAAAAAGTTTTGTTACCTTTTCTTTGCCTTCTCTGAAGCGAGTAAGGACTGTCAATCTATCGTCCATACTTAGATCACTAGATAGATATCCAACAGAATGTCCATCTGCAGTCATTTTAGTTCCAAGCCAAAATGTAGTTTTCTTGGTCCGACAGAATATAATAGCCTGACCGATAGACATTGCACCGTAAATATTGCTCAGGGCAGCATACTTCTGATCCGCAGAATTGCATTCAATATAGTACTGCTTAACGTTTTCCAGTGATTCTTCTTCTCGTTTTAACTGCATGATGATGGGATTGAAGATAATCATCTCAGCGAATCCCATTACTTCAGCGCTATAGGTGGCGGAAAAAAGTATGCATTGGCAACTATCAGATACGAGCTTGTGAATACGAAGACATTGATCGTGATGACCTTGAATAGAGATCATGATATCGGCTTCATCCAGGATAAAAATGGAGAGTGCCTTAAAATCAAAGTGGCGACGCATTCCCCAATCGAAAACTTTACCTGGAGTACCGATGATGATATGTTCTTGTATAGTATAATTTTTTGGCAGCATTTCTCCTTTGACGGCACATCTGAATTCTATTCCAACGCAATATTGTGCCATTCTTTGTGCAACCTCAAGAGTTTGCATGGCCAGTTCAAATGTGGGTGACAAAATCAACACTTGGGGATACCTCTCTTCTACGCGGACTCTGCTCAAGCTGGCAAGAAGGAAAGCTGCTGTCTTGCCAGTTCCATTCTGGGACTGAGCGATAAGATTTACAGGTGGATAAGCTAACAATACAGGTAAAGTCGATTCCTGAATCTTTGAGGGGGCGTTGAAGCCCATTCCGTATACGCCCCTCAGTAAGCTCTGTGACAACTGCAACTGTTCAAAAGACTTCACTGAATGAAGAGGCGAGTTGGGGTCTCTCCCTATTACTTCCACTTCTTGGGAACTCTGGAGCAGGTGAGATCTGATGACTTTTCGCATCATGGACACTTCAGCAGGGGGTAGCTCTTTTTCGTCAGTCTCTTCTGGAGGATGCATGTTGTCACTCGGAATAACGGATGAATTCATGTTGTCACTCGGAACAACAGATGAATTCATGTTGTCACTCGGAATAACAGATGAATTCATGTTGTCACTCGGAATAACGGCTGAATTCAAGCTGTGGCTCGAAGAACTAAGTTGCTGTTGTTCAAGCAGGTTGGAATCTGTCGAAGACATTTTACCAGTATAATCTATAAATTTGTCTTGCAAATAGAAATTTGCCACTAATCTTCGAGATTTCGTTTTCTGCAATTCGGCCAATAATCCCCAGTCATCATAAGGGGCTGTCCTTAAACCTGCGAAATTTTTTATATATTTAATAAAAGTATATCAAGACAAATATTATTTATTGAAAAAAATACACATTTAAAAAAATCAGAACATGGTTGATAACTATATTTTCAACAGGAAACGACTTATTTTATAGTAACTTCTACACAACAAAGAATTAGGATAATTTTGTCCAAATTATCATTTAAGAAAATTTTAAATCATCTTTCTCAAAACTCGTTCCGGTTATTATATATCAGTCCAGCATAGAATGTAATTTAATCCTCATTCTGACACATTAAAGAAATATTTGAAAAATGTTGGACAGAGCAGTAATTTATAGAATTTCGGTGAATGAATATTTTTGGGAGTTATTGTATATGAAAACAACTAAAGACACCTTGAAATTTATGCATTGAACTTTATGGTCCTCACAAAAATCAATTTTAAAACGATAAAAAAATTATACACCGATTGTAACCGACCGATATACAATAAAATATTTTAGGGAATTTCTAGAATCCAGAATTGAAATATCTGGAATTCAGACGACAATGAAAATGAATTGAAGCTTAATGTCACAAAGATGAGAACAAATAATGCTTCAAAGTTTGTAATAAACGACGAGGTGATAAAATAACGAGATAAAAAAAAGGCATACAGCATGAAAAGACTGTATTCTATTCACAAAGAGGCAACATAATTAATGAAATAAATAAAAATGGCTTGTTTGATAAAGCAAGAGTTTTATTGATTGATAATCCCCACCTGAATTTTGGGCAGAAATGGTACAAATACAGAGAGCCACAAAATTGAGTATACACCTCTAAAACTTTTAGACTTCTTCCAATTACAAATTAAATATTGGTTTAAATGGATAAATTTTTTTATCCTAGATACTTTAACCTCTGCTTTACCATCCTATAATAACACAATTCTATAGTTAACTTATTTATTACGAAAAAGGTTAAGCGATTCGAAGAAAAAAGATAGAAAACCATGTCACAAAATTGAGTATACACTTCTTATATTTGTAAATTATGCCACCACTTTTTTTAGTTTCAAATTTTCTTTAAATAGTTTCAGGAGTAGCTTCTGCTTATAACACGTGGCATATGCTATTGCACTTCAACGCTTTTAAATAGTTTTTTTCTCATTAAAAATCGTAAAATGAGCTCTCGTAGAGAAACTACTGAATCTGAGCGTTTATTGGTTGTAAAATGGTCGAAAGAGAGCAAATCTCTTCGAGAAATCGCTTCGTTGATTGGTGTAACTCATGGTTGTGTCCAAAAAATACTACATAAGTATAAAAAAACTGGATCTGTGGCCAATATTCCTGGAAGAGGACCTAAAGAAATACTGAGTACTACAGCGAAGAGGAAGATCATTCACTCAGTAAAGAAAGATCCGCGGGTGAGTGCCTCTAAACTAGCTTTATCGATGTCCTCTACAATCGGGAAAAGATCTCAGTTGAAACAATTCGACGTACCCTTCACCAATATGGGTTTCATGGCCATACACCAATACGAAAGCCACTCATCAAGTGCGTGAATAGACAAAAGAGAGTGATTTTCGCCAAAGAACATCGTTTCGCTATTTTCTTTCTGGAACACTGTAACATTTTCTGATGAAAGTAAGTTTAATCTTTACGGAAGCGATGGACGATTTAGAATATGGAGAGAAGCTGGGAAAGCACTGGCACCTCAGAACACCATTAAGACAGTCAAGTTCGGAGGTGGATCTGTCCTCGTTTGGGGTTGTATGTCGGCTGGAGGAGTTGGAGAACTTGCTTTTATTGATGATATTATGGACAAACATGTATATTTGGGGATTTTAAATGATAACTTGAAATAAAGTGCCAGTAAGTTGGGGCTTGGATCAAGCTTCATATTCCCGCAGGACAACGACCCCAAGCATACAGCGAAGATTGTGCAGTTATACTTGCTGTACCATTGCAAGAAGCAATTACACACTCCAGCCCAGTCTCCAGACCTAAACGACATCGAAAATTTGTGGTCGCAATTAGAGAAAGCTGTACATGAGCACGAAATCACAAGCAAGGAAGTTCTCAAGAAGGTTCTGAGAGAAGAATGGGCTAAAATTTCTGTTGAAACCACTAAAACACTAGTAGAATCTATGTCAGAAGATTACAAGCTGTAATTCAAGCAAAAGGTTATGCAACAAAATATTAATTTGTACGTTAAAAGGAAATTAATAAAGGTGTATACTTATTTTTGTGGTGTTGTTTTTCCTCTCGTCTCAGATCTTTTATTTTTTTTCGTAAAAAATAAATAAACGTAACAATTTTATAAGTATAGTACGGTAAAGCATAAAAAATATATAAGGTAAAAAATCAATCTTAAAGCAATATTTAATTTGTAATTGCAAAAAGTATCTAAGTTTCTAAGGTGTATACTCAATTTTGTGGCCCACTGTATATGCACGGCGTAACACAAAAAATCAAAATCATGAAACTCCTAAACTTTCGATTATAAGTAAGCTGCAATCAGATATATTGAACCATTTGGGTACCTTGAATTTTATAACGCTAATGAAAAACTGTATAAATTAGACTTACGCAAAAAAAGTTTTTATGGGTTATTCAGAGAAAGGAAAACTTATTAAATATTTGTCACAAGTTTATGAAACATTTGATTATCTTAATGAGAATAAGATTAGATATGTTACATGTTATGCAGAAATATAATCATCCTATTTTAGGGATACAAAGAACGAATCAAGAAAAGATGATCTAAAACATATTGTAGGCTAATAGAATGCGCATCCAAATACAGAAGTAAATGAAAATTAAACAAATTTAGGATCAATAAGAAATCAGACTTCAGATATAGAAAGAATTAGTGCAGATACAAATGACAGAGGGAAGTTCATAAGAAACAGAAAGATGACTACAAGATATACCAATTATATTGTGTATTTAGCAATAGATTATACACAAACTATGAGAGTGTAGTGATAATAAAAGAGAGGAAAAATAATGAATAATGAACTGAATTTAATTTAATTTAATTTTTATGAAATTAGTTTGGAAGGAAATTAGTTGACAGATCTACTAGCATGAAGGTAAGGAAAAAAATTTTTGGTGTAGAAAATAAAGTACTATGATAATGAAAAACAATATATAACAAGAGTGGCTCAAATGTGGACTGGATCGGATGGTTTGGTTTGCCGCTCTATGGTCATTTTGTGCACAATTTGGCCTAATTAGACAGGGACCTACAGTTTAACGTGGATTCCGAACAACCACTAATAAACATCCATGCCACTGCGAGGATTCGTGACCGGGTCGGATGAAGATAAAGACAAAATTGTAAGCTTTGATTTTGAAAAATGGTTTTTATCCCAGTCATAAAACGAGGTACCCTTAAGGACACTTCTAATTATTCATAAAGTCAGTTAAAATTGTGTTGCTTAAAATGCTTATTTATAATAAATTGATAAAAAAAGAAACCGATATAAAATCATTGTAGTTTGTAAATTAAAATTTGTAAGTTAATACGATTAAAAAATCAATTCGAGATAATTTAATTTTCATTGTACACTATCATATCTCCGTAATCGGAGGAACATTTTGATATGCTGATTGTAATGGTGACAAATGCAAAGGTAATTTATTATACGTACAGTGAGTGTAAAAAGTATTCGTACAGTACGACAATTGATTTAAAAGAGATCCGTTCATAAAAATTATAAACATAAATTCCATTTTAATTAATTATAAATATATAATAGAACATATTTTCACTAGTTTCATGTGAAATTGACACAAAAATAATTTTATACATGAATAAATTTACAAAACTGAAACAATCAAACATCTTGTGGCGTAAAAAGTATTCGTACATCAGGTATATATTGGCCAATTCAATCATAATATTTCAGCTAATACCTTGTAGGATACCCTTTAGCTCGAATAACTGCCTTGAGTGTCTTTGGCATCGATTCCACCAATTTTGCTGTTATTGAGCTAGATATGGCGTCCCATTCTTGATTAAGAGCTGATTCCAAATCATTTTTATTAGAAATATGTCTGGATCTAATATTTTTATCAAGGACGTCCCATAAATTCTTGATGGGGTTTAAGTCCGGCGATTGAGGAGGAAATTTCATGAACTTTGGGGTATTATATAGTATCCAGAGCCCTGTGTTTCGGGCTGTGTGCTTGGGGTCGTTATCATGCATGAAAACGTAATCACCATTCAAGCCCATTTTTTGTTGCACTAGGTCCTAAATTATTTTTAAAATGTCAATATAAAGTTGATGATTCATAATGCCTTTAATAAAGACTAATTTGCCCACCACAGAAAGCACCTGAGGAATAGGATCAACGTACTTCCTGTTGTATAATTAATTAATTAAATTTATTCCAA
This sequence comes from Caerostris extrusa, assembly GCA_021605095.1. Lineage (NCBI taxonomy): Eukaryota > Metazoa > Arthropoda > Arachnida > Araneae > Araneidae > Caerostris > Caerostris extrusa. The sequence goes on along the minus strand of BPLR01006999.1, from coordinate 5,620 downwards.
AAAAGGATTAACCATAAAAAGAGACGGACATAAATTGATAGTTTTTTAAATCTTTTTTTCATTTATACTGTGAAGTTTTTATAACTTCGCTTATTAACATTTTCAGGTAAATTTTTTGGGGGATTTACACACAGCAATACAGTTCACACAATAAGCAATACGTTCAGCTTTACAAGGTTCAACAAGTTGTGATGCTGTCGATAATGCAGGTTTATGGCACAATGAACAATATTCTCCATGCTGCGCCAGACAATGAGTTGTATATCACCTCTAATTAAAATTCTTTTCTTAAAGGGCGACATGAGATACAGAAAGTGTTAATTATATACCTTAGATTTAATACGGATCAAAATGTTCTATGGTGCAGGAATGATGGTGATGGATGGTGATTGCGAGGTATTTTCATTCGGGATGCAAGCGTTTTTGCTTAGTGATGAACTCGGCGAGATAACCTTGATAGAAACATCAGTTGCTGTTAAAAGTGACAGTAAAGGTTTGTTGCATTGGATGATTAACCAACATATGAACTATCGTAAAAGGTGCATAAGCAGAAAATTCCACTTCATAAAGGGACCAAAGGAACTTAACGATATGAAGCTTGAACATACAAATACGTGAACCACACGCTATGACAAAATACTCACACTCTAGAGTATTGTGAGGCATTTTCATTGGGAACGTGACGTCAACTTTGGCGAAGCAGATTAGCGATTTCCAATAACTGACAGAAGTGGCTCACTCCCTAAGTCGCAGCATGACATTAAATCCGTGTCAAATAAAAAATTGTGAACTGTTGGGACAGTTATTGACAAAAAAAAAAATATGAGGGTGAGAAGTGGTTGGATATTTTCATCAAGTATTCAAAAGAAAACTCCAAAAATTGTTCCTACTTCTGCAATATGGTTATTATATTTAAAATGTCCTACAAAGACGAATTTTTGCATATTGTTAAAAATTTATTGCAACTTATAAATAATGTATATATTTCTTTTGGCTTAAATAATTAATTATCAGTTATTCCTACGTATAGATAAAAAGATAACTAGAAACAACTTTTCACCCGTTTTCTAAATGAGAAATGTTTGAAAATATTCTGATTTTAAGTAGTTTACTTAAAAAAGAAAAATAAATAAAATAAGAAAATTAAATTTATATGAATATTTAAAAAACTATGATAATGAATTTTATTTTAATCAAAGTAATTTCAAATTTAAGAAATTTATTTATGAATATTTTCAAAAATTGGTATCAAATGGGATATTTTAAGTCCTAAAAAATCAAATGTACAGTAATAAAAAAAAAAAAAATCAATATACTGAAGTTGTTGTATGAGACTCTAGAGAACTACAATCCATCTTTTTACTACAAAAACTAAATTAGCAGTAATAAAATATATTCTAGAAAATAAGTTGTTGTGATGATCGTCTTGCTTTTCCGCAACAACATAAGCCATTGTGACAAATCATTAGCCAATCTCTCATAAAGATTTGTCACCTAAGAATCAAAATATCAATCATTGTTTGGTAACACTTTTTTTTTTAACGAATTCCAATATTATAGCACGCTTTCACACATTGGCAGGCTTACAGAAAAATATTTTTAAGATATTTTTTTTCTCACAGATATTCTTTTCAGATATTTTTCTTTAAATGAAGAAATTGAATATTTGTTTGATGTTTCAACATAAATGCCAATAGATTACATTTTTAAATTTAAAAAAATCTAATTATATATTGACTAATATAAAATAAAAAAAGACAAAATTTCAGTAAAGAGGTAAGGAATTGATCATATATATATATATATATTTATTTATTTATCTATTCAGAGGAAATCTATAACCATTAAATTGAATGTAATATAATATTGCGATCACTAATAAGCAGAATTAGAATGATAAAAGTAATTTACAAAAATAATAATTCAATAATAAATAAAAAATACATGTGTCAGTAAAAACTCAATAAACTGAAAAGGAAATTACAATATAATGATTACTAAAAATATACAGCGCAATTCTGAAATTTTTTTTTTTGCTAGTGTTGCACATTTTCTATAGCAGCCCCTTTAAAAAGCATGTAGAATAATTTAAAATCATTATTATGATAATGATTATAAATGCGATGTTCCTATCCTCCTGCAATAGCTGGTGTTTTTTTTTTTTTCTTTTTCTTGTTACTGCTTTTGTTTGACACAGAAACACAGAGGCAGGTGTTGAATATTAAAAACAAATGTCAACATAAATGTGATCATCTGCTTTTCATTTATTCTTAGACTGTGGCAAAAAAGGACATTTTTGTCATTATGATAGATAAAAATGACAAAAAAAACCAACACTTTTTTTTATCAGCTTTTACACCCCAGAACAATTTCAGAAAAAAAAAAAGACAAACATTTCTAACATATCTCCTTCTCACATTATATATATAGTTATAAAATAGAAAATTTATTTTAAACTTTCTTTTTTTTTTTTTTTTTTTTTTTTTTCTGGAGGAGAGTAATCTCAAGGCACATGAAAATTTAGTGGTTATTATTAAACTGATTGTAATTCTTAATATTACTTTGTCCGAACCAATTTTTAATTGTATGTTGCCTTTTTTTTTTTTTGTAATTTTTATACTTTGTATATATTTAGTAAATATAAATCGAATCGAGTGATATCGATTACCGACAATACATCGATTTGTTTTGGTCATTTTAATACCATAAAAGCAATATTAAAAGTAGTTATGGGTAGTTAAGAGTAGTTATTTTTTTTTTTTTTTTTTAAGTTTTTCAATGAATGAATTTTTCACGAAATGAATTCAAATAAAAATATAATATGTACTCAAATTGAAAATATTTCATAAATTAATAAGGCCTAGTTTATATCTCATAAATGAAATCATCTGACAATAAAAATATACATATAAGAATCTTTAGAATAAGAATAATAAGAATGAATAAAAAGAACCAGCTGACGATTTGATATAATAAAATCTGCAATTTTCTCTATAAAATTCATTATAAGAATTTAATAATACTTTATTATTCAGCAATGAACAAATTTTAATTCCGAATCAAACTTAAACTGGCATGTTAAAATGTCACACTAAACAAAACTCGAAAGTAGTTAAATCCCTTCTTGTATGGCAGGTGATCAATAGATAAATGCTTCTACACTTTTTCACAATGTAATAATATTAGATCTAAATTTATAAATTATTCATGTTATTTAAATGCGGTCGGAGTTTTTTTATATAATTAAGTTTCATAAGATATTTTGTAGCCAAATATTAAAATAAATATAAAATACATTTCAGTCAGTTTAATAAGACAGAAATTTATGAGTTATATAATCTATTTTCAATAATTGTATATAGCAGTGGCTTCGTATAAAATTTGTAAAATATTGTTTGCTTGCGTGTCAATAGAAAAATTAACTTTTGATAAGCAAAGATTATTTTGAACAATTCAAGCAAGAAAATTTAACATTTTTGTAAATTTTTACTGTAAAAATATGGTAAAAATTGTCCAAAATTATATTAGAATTTATTTCAAACACTGTCATGTATAAATTTAAAAATGTAAATAATTTAAATATACTAAATGTGTATTTGAACAGAAAAAAAAAAAAATCTAATAAACAATAGAAAAGAACTACAGATCGTTCAGTTTTTCTATTTAAACTATACTTAGTTTCACAATTTAACCTAAAATACTCTAATAAATAGTTGAAATAGAGATTAATAGATAGTTAATAGATAATTGGATTAATATCTAAGATGATTACTCTAAAAGTTAGTTAAAACTGTATAATGAAATTATACAATTTAAAAACTTTTTAAACACAAAATATATTTTAAAAACTGATTAATCCTGATACATTTTTAAAATAACAGGCATCTCAAAAAATATTAATAAATATACAAACAACCAAAAACAGTACAGCATGAAATAATTTTATTTTAAATACGTGTTGCTTATATGCAAAAATTCTACGAACTTAAACACACAAAAAAAATGGCCAGATTTAGTAGTAGTCAAACATCTATTTCATTTAAGAAACTGCGAAAATAGTACAAGCTTTTACAGTAAAATATCTGAATTCAAGATAAAAATTTATAATTACGACTTACGATTTGAAAACATGGCTTCTTCTTCAAAACAAACAACAAACCACAAGAGTCTTTCAAAAGATTCAAAACAAAACAAACAGATGTTTGCTATAGAAATTGGGTTATTAATCACAACAGACAAAAGCAGGATTCAAATTATAACTTCACTTTGGCGATACGATTCTTGGCGTATTCTTAATATGGTTGGTGCCTTTCTCAATGTTTTTGTTACAAATACGAATTAAAAATATATAACGAAGAACAGCTTAAGAATAGTTCTCGAATTTGCTTTCAAATCCGAACTTGACCGCGCATGCTCAAGGTCGAAGTAGTAGAACGATTTTTTTTTTGAATACATATTTTCATTACACTTCAAAATCAGCATCTGCCTTTATATTGTTTTGTCTAGTATTTTAACAGCATTTGGATAAATTGAGATAAAGCAGCATTAACGAACATAAATCTGCGCCTAGTCAAGTCAGGTCTCCTTTCATTCAATGGTAATGCAATGTGTATTTACTGCTAAATGATTGAATTGATTTTGAATTACAAGCTCAAATAGTGTAAAATATAACTGCTTTTTGTTTTCCTTAAAATTGTAAATTGAATAAATTAAGATTAAGAAAAAAAAATAAAAATAAAAATAAAATAAAAGCCCATAAAGAAAATAAATCTAAAAATAAGATTTAAACAAAGCATCTTTTAACAAAATGACAAAGCAATCTTTTTAAAAATTTTACATCTACGAAAAAAAAATTATTATAAAGAATCACAGATTTTGTTATGGTTGTTTTTAGTTTTTACAATTGTTGATCCTTTCTCCCTTTTGTTCTTAAATTGCCCTTATTATTATGTACACATTATTTATTATTATGCACTTCATTATTAGGTGAATCTATTATTCCATTCACAATTATTTTAGGTTAGGTTTGTCGCTCTACGGTCATTATGTGTACACATTAGGCTAATTAAACCAGGACCTACAGTTTAACTGTGGATTCGAACCATGAAAAACATCCATGCTTTAGAAGAATTTTTCAAAAGTGCAACGTATCGAATTTTTTGAAACTAAATAGTTTGTTTACATTTTCGCTTCTTTGTAGGAAAATTTGCATGATGCTCTTGCAAAATTTGTTCGCTAGTTTTAGTTATATACAACTATATGCATCTTTTAATTTTTAGAGTTTTATGTGAGTGTAATTTTTAATTGTTTTTAACGTTTTGATTGTGTCAAGAGTTTTAATTCTAATGATGTTTTTATGTCTGTTCGTAATATTTTGGTAGTGAGTAATTCTGGATTAATTGTTGTATTCTTCTTTTGTCAGTGGCCTGATATAAATGAATTGAGTTCCAATTTTTGCTATATGAAAAATTTATTAATCTCGGAAACATTTGGTTTTATCATATGGAAAGTGTCTACCTACAAAAAATCTTCAATTCAATTAGATTTGGCTACAGTGTATGATTTTGGACATTTTTTGAGGTTGACAGAACCAACTTGGCATACTACAACTTAATACGTA
>BPLR01006997.1:0-23206 GCA_021605095.1 Caerostris extrusa | reverse complement strand
GCTTAAGACCTGTGTGGAATACGCACATGCTGGGATAAATTCCACTTTCGTCGGAAAGCTATACCACAAGTATCACCCTGGTAATTCTCTTGTTTTGTGTTACTGCTAGATGATGGCATGGGTGAAGGTTTTATAAGAAATAATATAAATTCGATGTAAAAAAAAATGTCTTCGTTTTAATTGAGCTTGATCTTGCGTACTCTGTATGTTGATTATTTTTTAACTGTTGCCCACTGAAGTTCCTTATATTCTAACAGGAAAAAATACATATTAAAAATGAATAATATTGATACTTTTTAAAATAGTTAAGAGTACATTTAATTTATTATTAAAATTAGTTCATTACCTATTATTGACATTATTCATTAAACAAAATCCTTTAAAACAAGCCAATATATAAAAGTAGGCTAATAATTATTTCAAAATATTCCAAAATTATTTTTAGTTTTTTCAGAAAACTGCTCTTATATAAAATGGTTTTCTATAAATACTGAAATAGATCCATATAATAAAAATGACTACTATAATTTGTATATTGTTGATAATTTTTACTAAACTTATACTGCGAATTGTTTTATTACTAATTTTTATTCATTATGACAAAATTTTCGTTTGAATTCATTTCATTATGTGGTAAGCAAACGATACTGAACGTTATTCATATAGTCAACCAAATATTACTCAACCCCTATAGTAAATTAAAGAAATTCACTGATAGCTCTAAAATGCCACAATACATCAAAATATTTTTGTTATTGATGAAAATTTTTAATATACCCAAAAACATTCTTCGATCTCTTTTCCTAGATGGCAAAAATATAATTTAATAACGTCAAGATTCAAAAGATGGATACAGTATTTTATTGTGATTCATTTATTAACAAACTAATGAATTTAATATTAAATGATACTAGAATAATAAACAATAGAATAAATTGAAATCAGAAAAGTCATTTAAACATAACATAATATAAAATGTTCTTGAAATGTTTTTGAAAGACATTACAACATTAAAACGCCAGTCAAACCGTTTCAATAACAATGAGAAACAAATTATTTACAGAAGAAATGCTCTTGACAAGTGAATTAAAGAGAAATATTAATAAAGGTTTTCATATTTAACGTTGGTGAATCTGTAATAGAGTGAATCTAATGGAGCACCAGTATTCAAAAGAATAAAAGAGCAATCACAGGATTCAAGCAAGATTTCGCCAGTAAAATATTATAATTTGTTTGACAATAAATGAAATGAAATCTTTAATGACATAAATACGTATCTAAACATTTAAAATGCTAAAATCTGCTAAATCAGACAGGTATATATTATAATTGTGAAAAAGCCAATGAAAATTTAAAAATTGCAAAAACACAATTATATAAACGTAGGATAGACGCCAATGAAATGAAGTCCACTAATAACACCAGAAAAAGTTACTAGATGAAATATAGCCAGTCACAAAACTCTTTTGTACACCTATGAAAATAACAATACCTCAAAAAAAATCAGAAATATTAAAAAAAAAAAAAAAAATTCAAATTTACGACAGCATTAAATTTTATAAGTTAAGTACTATTTTAAGAAAAATAAAAAACCAAACTTTTCTAAACTATGCAAAAATAAATAAATAAATAAATTGACTCTACTAACATTGCAATTGGTCATCTACGTTACAAACATTTCTCAACTGGTTTTGCGACATATGATAATTAAGTTAAGGGAAATAAAAAAGAACTTTCGCCCTAAATTGCACTGACTCCTGGACCAATTCTATTGTACGAGCTATTGTATTTCTAAACATGCTCAAATATTCTGCTCAGCGATAGTTTTAAATTTTCTATATAAGTGAAAAGATAAATCTGAATATTTTAATAATTACTCCATATACCTAAAGCGGCTATAAAAACAACGTCGCCAATTTTTAATGACTTCATGCAATTATAATTTATATGTATTGCGAAAAACTCCCAGCGCACCGCATTGAACCAGCTGACCGAAAACATTCACCAAAACATAGCATGAATTTCTAAACATAGAAATGCATTTTAACGGTAATATACGATTTGAAAAACTTCAACATTCCTTATCCAAAAAATAATTATAAAATAAATATATTGCTAAAGAATATCCCTACTGATTGACACCAGAAAGCAAGTGAAATCGGATCTAGCAAAATGATTAATTGAATAAATGATTTCAACTATAAAGACATTATTCACTTTGAAGACTGGAAATTTACGTTATGTTTTTTGTGTAAAACGAAATTGTGCAAATAAAACCTCTCCGAATTCCCCGAACTGCACTAACATAAAACTTGTAAATTGTAATGTGAGTATCTAGGTGGATACAATAATAGTGTGCATAATCTGGATAGATAAATAGCTGGAGTCAACTTGAATTTATTGACAATATGATGCATGAAATTCAAAGAACATAGCAGGCTTAAAGTGGGAGAATGAAAAACGTTTGATTGACGACATACAAGTAGATTTTAAAGATTCAGGTAGCATGGAAGAACCGTGCTCTTTATTTGGTAGTGGAGACACAGATAGTAAAATTGGTAATTTATATAGATGCAAATGATGATGAACTTTACTTGGAGATAGAAGATGTGTAGGAATTACTGACGTTTAACTTCTCAAACAGCAACGTAAAGAAACTGAAACTTCATCCGAAATCAAAATGCGACTCAAGTGAAAAAAGAAAACTCTAGCTCATCAGAAATGAAAACTATTCAAAGAATTCATTTCCAGAAACCCCAAATTAAATGAAAATTTACTTCTGTTATTGATAAACTACATTCATAAACAACGCATTAATGTTAATTTTTTCAAAGCATTACAATAAAAGTATTATATACCATGTAGTTTAACAATCTAATGAGATTTATTTACGTTTTGAACAGCAATATTTTAATGGAGGTTCCAGAACAAATTAAATGATTTTAACTAATTATTAAAATAGAATCCTACTTTTGAAAAGAATGATTTAGGCTAATGACGTTAATCAAGAAATATTGGCCGTCGTTATCCAAAGCATCACTGTATAAATAAATAATATTTTTAAAAATTGGCAACCATTTAGAAAATATGGGGAAAATATTTTAACACCACAATCGTTTGAAATAAATACAATCCTGTACCTGTTAAATAATGCACCAGAATATTTTGCAATATTATTACAATCATCTCTTTTTTAATGTATGTAACTAGTTTGTAAATAAGACATTAATCATTCCAAATAAATTAATACGGGTTTCAAATCGATTAAAATAGTTTTTTTTTTTATCATTTTTATATTTTTAAAAATATTCACTAATTTTAGAAAAAAAAATATTCAGCATTTCTTCGTTTTAAACGAATTATATTTGCTTAACTTTTAAACCGGTCAATTAAAACTAACTAAACTATTAATAACTTATATTTATAAAATATCTACAATAACAATGCTAATTTCTCCTTAAAAATCAGTCATTTAATTCTGAATAAAGGTTTGCAATTCAACATATCTACGAAAAAAATTTTCGACTGAAAAAATACGAACATTAAAAACACCACAATAATATCAAGAATTGAATTTTATGAATTACAAATACTTAATAAAAATTGATAAAATATCAATAAATTTTAATTTACCAAATACCTTCTGCGTGGATTGCGAGTTCAATATGTCTCTTTGCTTCATGTATTAAACTTGGTAATTTTGAGATTTATATTTGCTAACTTTGTATTATCTCAACTTATTCAAATGCTATCGCAATAAAAGATCAATTTTAGTTTTAATATGATATAACGTACTAATCAACGAACATAAAATTTATATTTTTAGTCTCTGTTGCCACTAAAGGTTTTACTTTCTGTAAGTATTTTCTTTAGATGTTACACTATAATTTCTACTCAATACCTCTGCCCAATATTTACAACTCATTTCATCAAAAGCTTTAAGAGATGTGATGTCACAACTAAACACTTTGTCTTCTTCGAAAACTAAATGTATTGCAGAAAATATATTCTGATTACATCTAAAATGGTTGTCTGTTTCAAAAGCGGAATGAACTGAAGGAAATCGTCCAAAAGAAGTTTTTTATGCTTTAAATCATCGCTCTATTGTATTTCAAAAGTTAAAGAAAAGATTTTACATGCTACAGAACTGTTTGCATTATTTTCAGTCTGCATAATTTTTTTGTGGATTTCAATGAACATTTTTTCCGCATCATATTTTTAAAGACGTAAGTCAATTTAATTGACATAGATTGCCACTATGGAATGGATTTCCTTAAGTGTTGCTTATGTTTTTTGGATTCATTTAATGAACGGCTCTATTAAAAAGTCATTAACGATTTAATATTATATTAATTTTTAAGAAACCATTCTAATCTTCATAAAAACAACTCAGAAAGAATAAAACTGTAATTTTTTTTTAATATTTAATTTTATCGCATATTGTGCAATAAAAATGTTTTTGTTCATATTTACATATTCTGATTTTATTTCTCAGGTTTTGGTTTGATTTGTCACTCTACGGTCATCTTGTGCACACTTTTAGGCTAAAGACCGGGACCTACAGTTTAACATGGATTCCGAACCACTAACAGACATCCATGCCATCGCCCGTATTCGAACCTGAAGCCTGGGATACCAAAGGACAGGGCCCTAGACACTAGGCCACCAGACCACATTATTTCTCAGAGACTACACACCCAATTTTTTAAGGATGTCGTTTTCCTTTATTGAGTGAAAAGCAAATACCAGGAACACCTGGGCTTATGTTTAGAATCTAATCTATATATTAGTTCATTTCAGAAATACAATTTTCAAGAAGTTCAAGATTTTATTTAACATAGATCAACTAATTTTCACGTCAATTCTCTCGTCATTTCGTACACAAATTATTGCAAATTTTAACTTGATATTTAGGAAGCTTATGTATACCTTTTTGATGTAATTTTCTGTAAATAGATTATTTTATTTTTTTAACAGTTTAGTTTGAGTTTTTAACATATTTTGTAATTCAATACAAACAATATTGCAGTATCAGTATACATAACCAACAAATGCAATTTATAGGTGCAAACTATTTAAGTGTTTCGGACTGTAGGCAAGGGTTTTCAAAGAGTGAGAATTATTCTATTCTCGGTCTTTTTCTTTTGGTCTCGAAAGTGTAGAAGTTTAAAAACATCTGTTTTTCGCTGTCTATTTGACAGAAATAAAACTAGTTGGTTAGCTTTAAATAATTTGAAATTTTAATTAGAGTTTCTAACAAGTTATCATTTTTTCGAAGTACAAATACTTTAGTATATAATTAATCAATTCATTTAAGCAAAACTCACAATTAATAGTCCTATAAAAAGGCGTTTTACGTGTTTAATGATTTAAATAATTTAACTTCATTTCGTCATTCGGTATAAAAATTGTTACGGAATGAATGTTTTAGAATCAAAACAAATATTTTTTATAATTAAGATTTCATGTTTTTAATATAAAATGTAAAAAAAAGTACCAAAAAAATTCATATCAAAAAATGTAAAATATTAACATATTTAATTAAAGGAAAAAATGAATAACATCGTATATTATAAAAATATTTAGAGGAACAATGATGATTTAAATAAAATAATTACAAATGTTTCACAAGAGCAATTTGTCTTAAAAAATTCTAAAAACCAGTTATGCAAAAACCGCATATAAAAATATACTTAAATATAATTCAGTAAAAATTTAACAATAGATATAAGAAATGGAATTGTAAGGAACAACATTTGATAAATACCATAAATTTTTTTGTATGAATGAATTATCAAATGCTCTTTTATTTACCAGCCTACAACTTCACATTCGTATGTGTGCGCATATGACTCGCCAATTGGCATCTTTGTGAGAAACTTTTTCCACATGTGTCGCATGCGTATGGTTTCTCTTGTGTATGGATGCGATAATGTTGCATTAAATCACCTTTCCGACGAAACTTTTTACAAAGTGTGCAAGTGTGTGTTTTTTTTTGAATGATTCAACAGATGCCTTTTCAAAGTGCCCTTTTGCGTAAATTTCTGACAAAATTCACAGTCAAATAACTTTTCATTCGTGTGAATACGCAAATGAGTTTTTAAATTGCTCTTTCTTGAAAATTTTCTCTTGCAGACTTCGCATTCGGGAGGCATCTCTTTTGTGTGCGTAAGCAAATGAGTCTTCAAATGAGACATTTGAGTAATCTCTTTTTTGCAAATTTCACACACATAATCTTTCACTCCAGAATGCGTAGATAAATGTCTCTTTAAATATCCTTTTGGGAAAATGCCTTTTGGCAAATGTCACAAACATATGACTTAAGACTTGTGTGATTACGCATATGCTGGGATAAATTCCTTTTCTGTTGGAACACTTTACCACAAGTCTCGCACTGGTAATGCTCTTCTTTGCGATAATGCTAGATTGTGGCATGGTTGAAGATTTCATAAAAAATGATATAAAGCCAATGTTAAATTTGTCTTCGTCTCAATTTAGCGAGATTAAATTGTTGTTTAAATTGTATCTTGTTTATGAATTTCAACTTTGCCTGTGAAGTTCTTTATATTCAGCAGAAAAAAAAAGTAGATATTAAGTATGAGTAATATTGATATACTTTTAAATAGTTAAAAGTAAAAATTTTGAAATTTGTTATTTAATTAGTATATTGTCACTGATTAATTATTCATAAAACAGCAATCTGTTCAAAAACAAAATTCAATAATATACAAAATATGCCTGTTAATACTTCTCATTTTTCCAAAAATTATTTGTTAGTTTTAGGAAAACAAACTATTGCTCCTATTTAATTTGGTTTTCTAAAATACTGAAATAGTATTTTAATCTAATTTTTTATTGCTTCTAACGATAATTTTTAGTAAATTATTTCTTTACGGCTGATTTATTTTAATAATTTCTCAAAAATTTCTTTTCAAAATAATTCACTTCATTTCATTATGCAATCAGTTACTGATACTAAACAGTATTCAAAGTGTCAAACAAATATTACTCAATGTCACTAATAAATTAAATGCAATTGACTGATAACAGGAAATGCGGCAATATATCAAAACATTATTGATATATCTTTTTACGTTTCAAAATCTAATTTAATAACATCACGATTCAAAAGCAAAATACAATATTTTTTAATGTGATGCACGAAAACTGTCCTGAATTCAAATTCAATAAAAAACAGTAATTTTAACATTACAACTCGAATAATAAACAAAAGAATAAATTCCTATCAGGAAAGTCACCTGAAAATAACATTAAATCAAATATAATGCATTTAATCACTGAAATTTCCACATCAAGATATAGGCCACACCCTTTGAATCAGTGTAAGAAACAAATGATTTAAAGCAGAAATGCTCTTGGTAAGTAAATTTAGAGAAAATATCAATAAGGTCCTTTGAAATTTAACATTGAATCGCATAAAATGAAAAGTGAAGCAAAATGAGTACCAATATTTAATAGAACAGAAATGTGATCAGATTATTCAAACCGGATTTCGTCAATAAATAAATAGGTTTAGCTTTGAAGAAGTTTTACACTATAACATTTTTAAAATGCTCAAATCATAAAAATTTAGTAAAAATTGCATCAAAATTACGACTCGTTATTTTACAGTGTTAAAACTGAACATTTATAATTTTGCCTTTTACAAATAATTACAAAATAGCATTTCATTGATTGGAAATTAATTAAATTAATTAAATTAAATTGATGGAAATTAATTTTAAACGGGTATTTGTTCAAGTGAACAAATATTTTTGTAAGTGAACAAATATTTGAGCATCAAATTATATTTAAAATACAGTGGTAAATAAATAATAACTACTGTGAAGTCTTAACAATAGAGAGTTTTTGCATACCGTATTTGGACCTCCATTAACTTTTTTTTCCTAGCGCGCATGCTCATAGGAAACAACATTACAGATACGCATGCGCAATTTCCTATGAGCATGCGCACTAGGAGAAAAGCTAACGGAGGTTCAAAATGCAGGTAATGCAAAAAACTTCAATAAGTCCATCATTCTCCTAGAAATAACTCCTTACTTCAAACTGCTGGAACTATCATGAAAATACTACACTTTTGTACCAACTATATTTTTTTTTGCCTAAAATTGTTAGGGTACATGCAATTGAATCTCCTTTGTAATCAGACACGATAATATCTATTAATGAACGTTTTAAATAATTTTCTTAGTAAATAATTAATTTAATTAACAAATTCTACATGTTATTTTCATGTTATATACTTATAGAGAGCCGATCCTCTAAAAATGTATGAGGATTTTCAAATAACATAAATAGGGGTATGCTATTTCTAGAAAATGTCATTATTATTTTTTTTGTTAATTTAGAAATTTTTTTTTAATATAGTTCTTATTACAAATACTTGAAATATTTATTTACAAAAAATAATAAATTTAAGAAATATTTTATGACGTTATATAATATTACTTTTTAATGCAGGGACTACAATACACACAAACCGTTCTTTGATCTGACATTTTTCATACACATACATCAACAAAAGAAATCTTCAACCGAAAAAAATACAATATTTTAGAACACTGCAATCACAACAGTATGCCAAAATAAAATCAAAACTATTTACCTGTAATTTCAGAGATTGAAACACTTCTATAATTTGGTATTTTCGATACGCCTCTTTCCTTAGATATCAATTTTTTAAAATGATATAATGGACTGTTTAATCAATATCTGTATTAATATTTTGTATGTCTCTGTTGCCACACTTTTAAGAAATCTTAGAAAATAATATCCTTCAACTATCGGTCTCTTCAGTTTGGCTGCCTCTACGGTCGTCTTTTGAACACTAGTGCTAAGCAGATACCGAGATATATAGTTTAATGTAGATTCTGAAACATTAACAAACATCCATGCCACCACCAGGATTCAAAACTAAAAGTTACCCACACCAGAGTAGTATCTACCACGCCAATAGCCGCTGGAGCACTGCATATTCTACCCAGTGCCCAACTCTATAGTGTTTTTAAAATATGCAATATCATAATTAATATTTTTATTTCTGCAAGATTTTAAACACCAGTGAACATTGTTTACTTCTGCAATCTGTTTATGAAAGTCCGTATCGATGACAACTGAAGACGTACATTATTGAACACTTCAAAAACCCATTTTATCCAGGTTTAATATTTCTCGCAAAGAATTATATTTTTGAAATTCTAAAAAAAAAAAAAAAATGAGTATTATATTTAGTCACAGCAATTTCAGAGTTTTCTAATTGCGACTCTCCCAACTTTACGCAGCCTATTTTGAAATTAGATAGTGCTCTCCTTTTGGTACCACTGGCTTCATGTTCGAATCCTGGTGGGGCCTGAATGTTTGTTAGTGGTTTGGAATTCACGTTAAACTGTAGGTTCCTGATCTAACTATCTTAAAGTCTGCAAAAATGACCGTAGAGAGACAAACCAATCTTTATAGTCGCCTTGTTTTGCAACAATTGTTTCTTATTTCAGGCAATATAATAAGTCAATCTCAAGAATTACACCAATATAAAAATATTAAAATTTATGCAATTTCATATCTTTAGTATATGTCTTTAGGATCTGAAAAAATTAATAAATTGTAGAAAAATTACTTACACTATTAGATATAAAAATGACCCAAACATTTGTAGACTATTTTAATTTAATTCACCTCCTCGCTTAATCCTTTACTTAGTTTTGCTATGCTGATATTTCATTTACAAATTTCACTACTTCTGAAATTGTACCTTGATTCTTATGTGTGTTTCAATCAGAGGTACTGGCAACAAATTCGTCTCGCCTTGAATACCTTCATTGAAACGCATCCAAATCCATTAATCAAGGTAGAATGCAAACAAAGAGTCAAAAGTTGTTTTGGCTAATCATTCTCAAAAGAAGTCCTCGAAACTGTCCTAAATATTTTTATCCTAAAATACTAAGATATGTAAACAAATTTATAAGTATTAAACTGATTTGAAATTTAATTCATATTCAAACAGAAAATTTAAGAAAAAAATATTATATCAAAATTAGTTCTTCCAGAGCTTCTAGGCGTGCAATTTGAGATCTGTGATTGTACATTATATCGAGTTTTGATTAAATTCATGCTCATGTTTGTATTTTAAGTTTACATGGTTTTATTTTTTTTATAATTTGATTGCAAATTTTAATTTCATATTCTGTAATCAAAAATTTTTATAAGAACTTAAAATTATAAAAAATATTATTGTTCCAGATGATTTTAAATAATAAAAATTATTTTTTAGGAGGATTGCTAAATATGCTACATGGTTTTATTAAACTGTATAAGACTTTTCATATTTAAACAATATACTATTTTTAGAATGTAATTATTATATATATAATAGACTTGGTGGAATATTTAAAACTAAATATTATTGTTGTAAAAAAATTTTTACAAATTAAATATAAAAATAATCATTCGAAAAAAAGAAAATATTTTAAAAATTTATTCAATAAGTAATAATAATAATAATAATAATAATTACACATTGTATTACCTAAACATATTTAATAATTTTATATGCAAGTATTCTTCTTTAAAACAAAAAAAATTTAAAAACATTAAAAATATCATGTTAAACATTAAAAATAGGGTATGTAAGCTGCAAAATTAAAAAAAAAAAAACATTAATTATTCATCCTTCATTGAAACTCAACATTACACATATAAATGCAATTGTCATTTAACATAGCTTTCCTTATATTAAAACAAAAATATTACTTTATAACTATAGACTTTGTCAATTAATATGAATTATAAGCAACGTTCCTTCCATAAAAGACATTTATGCATAAAATTCTTTTGCATGAGTGTGTATAAGTACATTGCCATTTGCTTGAACATTTATATTAAATAAATTTATAGATGTAAAAATGTGTAATATAAAAATGCTTTATTGAAATACAATAAGGGCTTTTTAATTCAAATGCTATACTAATATAATGTTTTCTAACGAAATTTTACAAAACAATATTAACAAAGTATTAAATTAAGAACACATACTTCGCCTACTCAACAAAAAAAAAAGTTTATTTAAGCTGTACTTCTAGGAAAATTTAAAACTTATATAAAATATTATTTTCCGAATTGTATAAAAATTACAATTCGAGAATGAAAATATTTCTTTAACTTGTTCAAAACAAGAAGAAAAAAAGAATCTCACATTAATTGCATATAAAATATTGCTTATAATAAAAAAGCATACAAATACATACAAAATAGAAGAATAAAATACAATATTTTATGAAAACAATCATTTAGTGTAAAATTCTAAAATTGTTCGATCAAAATCCAAAAACAAAAGTCATTTACTGGTCATCAATCATTAAAATTTAACATTACACACATAAATGCAATGGTCATAAATTTTTACATAAATAAACTATTAAAATGCTTTTTTTATTTAGCATACTAAAATTTCAGTTTCGTATGTGTATGCATGTGTCTCGTTAAATGGCATCTTTCTGAGCAACTTCATCCACAGTGGGGCTTCCCTTAGAATGAATCAATAAATAGCTCTTCAAATTGCACTTTCGAAAATTTCCGACAGCAAATTCCGCAAGGAAATGGCTTTTCATTCGTGTGGATACGCAGATGAGATTTCAAATTGGTGTTGTCTGAAAATTTTCTCTTACACAATTCGCACTCGTAAGGCGTTTCCTTGGTATGCGTTCGATAGTGCCTATATAAACCACTTTGATGTCTAAATTTTCTTTTGCATACTTCGCATTCAAATGACATTTCGTTCTTGTGCATAAGCAAATGAGACTTAAAACAATGCATGCTAATAAATCCCTTATTGCAAATTTCACAGGCATAATTTTTCACACCGGAATGCGTTAATGAATGCGCATTTAAATGTTCTTTTCTTGCAAATGCCTTGCCGCAAACTTCACAAATATATGGCTTTATACTTGTATGAAGGCCCATATGTCGTAATAAATTACATTTATGTTGGGACCCTGTACCACATGTCTCCTCACATTTGTAATTCTCTTGTTTTGCTTTAATACAAGAATTTGATATTATTTGAGGTTTTATGAGAGATTATGTAAAGATAATGCTAAACTTGTTTCAGATTGAATTCAGCGGGATGCTTGAGTGACCGTGTAATCTGGATCTTGTTAATGGAAATTTCCAGCTGTTGTCCACTGGAGTTTCTAATTTTCTAAAAGGAAAAATTCTGTAGCAAGAAGCACAATAATATTGATATAGTTTTACATCGGTAAAAACTGGAAATGAATACTTTTAGTGTTATTTTTCATAAATTACAGTGTCAATGATGAAGAGTATTAATTATTATTCAAATAACACCATCCTGTGAAACAGACATGTAAAAATATCTAAAATATGTTAATATTTCTCGATTTTCCGAGATTTTTTGTTAGTAACCAAACTTCTGTTTTTATTTAAAATTGTTTTATTTAAATACTGAAGTAGTATGTGAATGTTTTAATGTATGGATCTCTTGACATTTCATTCTATTCTTGCGTTGGACGTTTTTCCAAAAAGGTAAAAGGTAGTAGCAGTTTTCATTTTGTAAGCAAACTTTTAATCAGTCACTACTACAATATATCTATAATTGGTTGAACTGCAGCAAACCATCACAGCATTTTTACTTGCTATTTATGTTCTGATCCCGTTAATTATCAAAACTTAACCCTTTGCACTCGAGGGCTCCGGAGTGGAGCCATTTAAAATTTGTCTTCAAGCTCGAGGGCTCCCTTGCGGAAACAATGCAAATAACAATATAAATAATGCGTTTCTTTTAATGCGTATATCAAACTTACATGTGAATATGATCTTTTCACTAAAATCGCTTCGAGTTGCTGGTAATACGGATGAAAAAAAAAAAATTCGAGTGCAAAGTGTTAACATCACCGAGATTCAAAAGCTGTATGCAGTACTTTAATGTGGTTCACAAAATCATTTTTGAACTCCAATTCCAATAACAAGAATTAGTTCTTTATATATAAATTACTAGTAGAACAATAATAAATTCCAACAAAGGAAATCGCTTAAATCAATGCATAAATACTATATCTTAAAAAATTGAAAATATAATATTGAGTATGTATTAAAAAATTTGTATGAGAACCATTTGAACTAGAACAGTAACGAGACAGAATATTCGCGTTGACATTTGAAATTTGAACATTTAGTTAAAGGCGGTCTGATGGCCAATTGGCTACCTCAGCCTTCAGATTCGAATGCTAGCATTGGCATGGAAGTTTGTTCGTGGTTTGGAATCCAACAGTTAAACTTTAGGACCCGGTCTAATTAGCCCAAAGTGTGCATGAATTACCAGAAAGCGACACATCAAATGATTCAGCTAAGGAAAAAATAAATCTTATTCTAGAATGGTAAAATTTGATGCATTGATGTATGTAGTATAATAATAAACTACAAAACAACTGGACAGATTTTAACAAACCTCATAATGAATAGTCAATGATTTTGATTGCTTGAGAAGTGGATTGCTATTCAGAAGGAAAACTTATTCCACAAGTAAATACTTTCTGGTAATAAGAAGGAACTGTCGCCGGTAAAATGCATATCACAGTCGAGTTACCACAGAATAACACGTTAGACATTAACTACTAGCAATGTAAGATCGGATCTAAATGAGGATAATTATTATTTCTTTTAAAGAACTATTTTTCAGAAATTCATTTTTTTTCAATTAAATGGAATTAAATAGATTCCGATTTGATAGAAACTGGAATCTGAACAATCATTTCTAAAATTTCCAAAGAACGATTAAAAAATAACTCTTCTCAAAAATATTGCAAAAAAAGTTTAAAATTACGATTTGATATTCTACGGTGCTAAAGTATCAAAACGAAAATTTTTATTTTCACTTTTTATAAAATAATTAGTAAATAATATCTTGTTGCCAGAAGTAATCTTCGTGCAGCATTATATTCACGTTTTACATATTAATATTTTTAAAACCAAAATCAAATGACAGTATTTGATAAGTCAATGTCTTTTTAAACGGGTCTTATGTTTGTAACATTTCAAACAAATATTTGAGCGACAATTTACATGCAACATTAATACATAAAGAATAACTGCTGTGAATTCTCAACAATATGCCGATTCTTTCCCTGTTATTAATTCGTAACTTCGAAGTAGTGAAACTTTCTCTTAATCCATGAAAAAAAAAAAACACTAGAAGAGATATTACCCTTATATTTTGACTAACATTGGGACAGTTTAATGTAATTTAACCTTCTCTGTAATTACTTATTTGATAACTTATTCATGCCATCTATAAATAATTTTCTTTATATATAATTAATTGTCATCAAATTCTTGTTATATTATAATTTATACTTTTATTTGAAGGTGCACCTCTGAAATGTATCAGGTTTTTCAAATAACATAAAGTCATCTTTCTAATTCTAGAAGATTTCACTGTATTTTTTTTGAGTTGGTTTTTTAATTTTCAATTTTCCTTGATCTAAATATCCGAAATATTTATTCACAATATCATGAAATATATCTTAAATATACATTCAGTAACTCCAGATTATTAATTTTATAAATGTAAGAACCATAGTAGATACAAACTGTTCTTCCACTTCACTTTTTTCATACTCATGCGTCAAGTAAAGAAATTTTCCGAGGGAAAGAGAACAGAACATAAAATCACCACAGTGATAATTGAATTTCAATACAAAGTCACAATTATTTACCTGCAAGTCCAAAAGTTGAAACGCTTTCTGTAATGAGATGTGTTCGAGAAGTCTCTTTTAATAACGTATTTTTAAAATGATAACATGTGATGTTCAACCAACATCTACAAAAATGATTTTTTACTCCTTGTTGCCACATTTTTTAAAAATCTTAGAAAATTAACTGTATCAATTATTACGCACCTCCTATTGTACACAATGCTCAACTCGAAACTATTTTTAAAATATGCAATATCACAATAAAAGATGCTTCCAGAAACAAAAAAATGTTTAAAACATTACACTTTGCTTTAGGTAGTAAATTTTTAAATCCTAACTCCTTAATATCATGGTTTACTATAATTTTCGAAAAGATTAGTATAATTTCGCATCTAAAGGTCAAAAGAAAGTCTTCAAAATGTGGCCGCCAATAATATGGAATATTTATATCTGAATCATAATGTTTAGGGTTTCCTCTACATTGGGCGTTTTTATAGTGAATTACAATTATGAAAACCCAATTTCATTTATTCGCTTAAAATTTTCGATATATAATTTTTTAAAATTTATTTTAAAATTAAAATATCGTGACATGAAGTGTTTGGAGCATGCGTAAATATTTAACATTCATTTGTCATTATTTAAATTTTCAGAACTCCTGTGTCAGAATTTCTGTAAAAGTGATATTTTTTTCTTACAATATGGGATTGAAATTTAAAAAGTATTCATGAAATATCTGAATTTTTTTATGTGTTTATTCAGTTACACTTCCTACTAACACGCAAATAAAATATACATTTATATACAAATTATTTTTTGTGATATTGTCTGAAATAAAAAATTGTTTTTTTTTTTCTCCAAGGCCGTTATATAGATATTTTAATTAATTTCTCTTAAATGCTTTTTTTTTTTCTTTACAACAATTCTTCATGTTTAACTCTGTTTTTTGCCGGATGAGGATATAAAACTTATTCGATTGGCAAGAAAGTACTCTCTGTTTTTACCATATACTTAAATGGTGAAAACCGAAATTACTTTCTTGCCAACCCAATATTATTCAGTTTACAATATGACGGTGGCCTGGATGTTTATTAGTGGTTCGAAATCCATGTTAAACTGTAGGTGCCGGTCTATTTAGTCCTCGTACACAAGATGACCGAAAAGCGACAAACAAAAACAATCATTTTACAATAAATGAACCAAATATCCCTATTTTGCTCTAAAACTTTTAATGTTTAACAGCACTAAATGCAGCTAAATTCAAGAATATAAATCATTTTCTTAACAGTTTGCTGTGCCACACTCTGATATTTTATTTTGATATAGAACTATAATTTCATGATTCAAGAAATGTAGGGCATCTTAATGAGATGCAGAGAACAGATCTTTTCAACTTTCAAATACAATAAAGTGGTTTATTATAAACAAGCAACCAATAAATTCAAGAAAATTTATATGAATGTATGTAGATTTAAGCCGCTTGCTAAAGATCCATCCTGGCCGAACCCCCAATTTTTGTAGGGTTTACACCGGTTTCAATAGATTCATCCCGGCCGAACCTACAGATTTGTTAGACTTCTCTACCAGACTAACAATTGCTAGACTTTTGAAGTGGGTCTAGGGTGTATTTCCAAACACAGTAACAAAACGTTGTTTTCTCTCAACATTTAATTAAGCACGGTTATACGTACAGTGATATTTACATTAACAATTAATTAAGGGACAACACCGTCCATTCTCTCACTGCTTGACGTAGCCTCCCATCCGTTCTCTTTCGCGCCCATCTACGGGTATCTTGCCTCTTCTCCAGGGGTCAGAGTTCAAAGTTGAATACCCCCCCCCCACATCGTAAACAGGCTCTGTCAAAAAACAAGCGGCCGTAAGGTGTCGCCGCCTGCTAATTACGACACAAATAAATCCTACATGTATATGATTCAGTTTACTCGGCTTAAGCCAATCGGTTTAAAAGCCGTCATTACAAATGAAATGAGATTGGGATATTTTAAATTTAAACACTGCTTTTCTACGATTGCAAATAAATATGCCAGAAAAATTATGACAAATAACTAACATTTTTATTTTCCTACATTCGTTCATATTATTTTTTAAATTATGAAAAAATCGAAAGCATTTATTTTTAATAATTAAATTTATATATTATGGAACTGTATGCTTGTTCTTTTTGTCAATTTTACTTGAAGTTTTTCTATTTCTGCCCATATAAGTATATATACAGGTGTTTATCAAAATAATGGAAGCACCCTAGAGTTACAAGGAATCCTTTACTAATATGACGTAGGACCGTCTTTGGCATGAAATACAGCTTGGATTCGCCTGGGTATCGAAACATACAAGTACTAAATAGTGTTTTGAAGAATAATGAATAGAACAAAAAAGTCAAACAATTGCTTATAATATGAAGAAAAAAGAAATGATTCGAAGTATGCACATTGTTTGCTCATTTGGACTTTTTCTATGAATACAGAATTTGGAACAAGCACTCATCATTTATTAAAAATAATCGACTACTTGTTTGTATAGGAATTATTTATTCGATAATCTGCACTATTATTTGGCAACATTTATGTATTCTTATTTAATCTTATCTTTCTGATGATAAATATTTTTAAGGCATAAAATATAATTCAGGAAAATCTTTAAGTAAGGCTTTTTTAAAACATACTTATCTTGACATACTTCAAAAAAATTCACGGTTTAGGAACAATTTTTACTAATATTTATCTCTTATTTCCTGAAAAATCTTTCCAAACTCTCCAAATATTTGTTTATCAAGTCACGTTTGAAAATAAAATATTATTATATTGTAACTTACCATTATCGTTTATTTATTAACTTCAAAATGTAGCTAATAAAATTTCAACATCAAATAAGTAGTAAATTGTTTACAAGGTCTGGTAGGAAAATGTTAAAGTCCTAATTATAGTAAAAGAAATAAAATCTTTACAATACTGACTATTTTTAATCAATATCAAATATTTTGTGTAAGGTATATTAATAATTTAAATTTCTTACAGGATTGAATACCCGTTTATTCTTATTTGAATATGAGTTATTACAGAATATTCAAGATCAAAAACAAAAAAAAATATTGTTGTAGATTAATAATATCTTTAAACTGAATATCGAAACTAAAAAATATCTAAGAAAATGGTTCAGTACATTCATTTTTATAAACAACAAACGACATTTTTATGATTGAAATATTCGTTATACTGTTATAATATTTTTTTAATGAGCATTTATGAAAACTCATTAGAAAAATATTATATTAATGAAAAATATAATTACAGTGTTACACAAAAATTGTACTACATTGAAAATTTAAACAAAGCTTCTTTTTATAATGAAAACTTTTATTTTTATTACTGAATGTAAAAATAAGTATACACACCAAGAAAAACATTAAAATTTATTCAAAGACAAAGTTAATTACACCAAATATTATAAAAGCCTATAAATTCCCAATGATAAATAAAAGAAAATTATATAACATTATAAAAACAATTATCTTAAAATTCTAAAACCGTTCATGCAAACCGCATAAAAAATAATCCTTACTGATCATTCATTAAAATTTAACAATACATACGAATTGAAAATGCAATTGTAAGAAACAAAAATGTCAATTTATAAAAAATGATTTATCAAATTGCTATTTCATTAAGCATACCAAGATTCCACTTTCGAATGTATTCGAATGTGTCTCATTACATGGTGTCTCCGTGAAAATTTTTCCACATTCATCGCATGCGTGTGGTTTCTCCTCCGTATGGATGCGATAATGTAGCATTAAATCTCCTTTCCGACGAAACGATTTATTACAGAATGTACAAATATGCGGTTTCTCATTTGAATGAATCAACAGATGCCTTTTCAAATTGCCCTTTAGAGTAAATTTCTGATTACAAATTTCACATTCAAATGGCTTTTCATTCTTATGGGTATATAAATGAGTGTGCAAATTGCTGTTCTGAAAATCTTCTGTTGCAAATTTCGCAAACACATGGGCCTTTCTTTGGTATGGATTCTGTAATGTAGCGTAAGCCACTTTGATGTCTAAATTTTCTTTTGCATAATTTGCATTCGTGCGGCATCTCTTTCGTGTGCGTAAGCATATGAGACTTCAATTGAGATATATGAATAAACTTTCTTTTTTAATTTTCACAAGCGTAATTTTCACTCCAGAATGCATAAGTGAATGTTTCTTTTAAAGTTCCTTTTGTGTAAATGCCTTTTGGCAAACGTCACAAACGTATGGCTTTTATGCCGTTGTGAATACGCACATGCCGGGATAAATCATATTTCTGTCGGAACACCTGTCCACAAGTTTCACACTGGTAATGCTCTTGTTTTGTATTAATAGAAGATTTTGACATGGTTAAATACTTTAAGAAATTATATAAAACCAATGTTAAAATTGATTCGTCTCAATTCAGCGTCTTCTAGCTTAATCTGTATGTGGAATATTTTCGGCTGTTGTCAACTGAAGTTCCTCAGATTCTACAGAAAATAAAGATAGATATTATAAATGAATAATATTAATATTCGTTGAAAGAGTTAACAATATTGAAAACTTTCTTAAAGATTGAACGGATTCTAATTTTAATCAAATCTGAAATCTTTTTCACGCGCTTATTAAAAAAGGGGATTTCTGTAAACAATTTTTTTTTTTTTGAAACAAAATTTCATATATATTTAGTTCCGATCTCGCATTCTTAGTATTTATTTAAAATGGGCTATGCTGTGGAAATTCGGCTGCTGTATGCATATTTCTTGACTATTCCTATGTTTATTATTAAACGGGAAATATTTATATGTGGAACACAAATTTTCTGTCTTCGAACCAATTGAATTGGAACAATAGCAACGCAAATAGCAATTTCACTGATCAACTACAATATATTTTACATTGAAGAAAATGGCTTAATCCGTATTTGATGTAAAAACAAAAGAAACCTTTCCCACTAAAAAATATAATTAATTAAATATATCCTTATTAGTTATCACCTCAACATAATTTGTTAATAAAAGTGCGGGCAGTTTCCAGTTTAACCTTATTTTCCTCATCAGTTCTAGTGTACTGTGATCAATCAAAATGCTTGGCCATCCACTATGAGGTTGAAAATATTACCACCTGTCTTTCCTATAGTATGGACAATAGACTACCCAATAATCTTTGCAATTTAGGCAGAAATAAAATTTGGCATAATGGCTTATCATCGAAGCTCATACGACTTAGTTTTTCGGCCCAACTTGTTAAGATCCTCAACTTCTACCTACATTCCGGAGAATTTTTAGTCCGAGTAGGAGGAGCCACTTCTTCTTCTAGATCAATAGAAGGGGAGTTCCACGAGGGGCGCTCTTAGCATCCACCGTCTTCAACATTTATATCAACGACATCCCAAGCAATAGTCAAACTTCTCTCTTCTGTTAGGCCGATGACACGGCGATAGCGACACAAAACAAGTCGCCTCAGCTTGTGGTTAAAGACTTACGATATTCAGTTTATAAATTAGAAAAATCTTTAATCACCTGAAAAATTAAAATAAATGCTTCGAAATCGGCCTGTATGCTATTTACTCGGAAAATTTCAATTTCTCCGCTAGGGAGTATCACTCTTTTTGGCCAGCCCGTCCCCTGGGTTACTAAATATAGGTACCTAGGGTTATTTCTAGACCCAAAATTGTCATTAAATTCCCATATTAAAAACATCATTGTCAAGACAACTGGTGCGAGTATTAAACTCAACTGCCTTATATCTCGAAAGAGTAGGCTAGCGATCAAACTCAAACTTCTGCTCTACAAGTCTATCATTAGACCAATTTTGGTCTATGGTAGCTCAATATGGACTTCTACTTCCCTCATTAATATAAAGAGACTGCACGTATTTCAGAATAAACACCTGGCTATAATTGCTGATGCGCCATGGTTCATTCGTCAAAAGATCATTCATAGAGATCTAGACGTCGATCCTATTCCAAATTACATTATCAAAATTTCTAAGAATTTTCTTGAAAAATGTCCTCAGATTAGCAATGAGCTAATCAGACGCCTACCGACTTATCACCCTGGGGTGAAAAGTTCACATCTACGACGTCTCCTATGAGTGCTTTCCTCAAGTAAAGAGACACCATGGCTGTTATTCTGAACAAGCGCAAACGAATTCAGATAATGGGGTGAACTTAGACGTTCGATGAGACTATTTAACTCATTAAAAATTAACTTGGCTCAGAAATTTACGACCTTCCAATAAACAAGACGAACTGGCGCAAAGGTAAAGAATCGGATCTCCGTACGCGAGTTTGAGGGTTCGAAACTGAGCTCGGCTTCTTTCGCTATTTTTGCTGCGTTGTTCACCTAAATTTTTATCTTTCCGCCCAGTAACACGCTAGGTTTTTATTGTACGCTTTTTTACCCCCTTTTTTTGTTAGCAAAATAAAAGGATTGAATAAAAATTTATATAAAAAAAAAATATAAAAAAGAAATCATCGGTTCTGATTTCGGCCTTTTTTTTTTTTTGGTGAGGATTATTAATTATTTACTTTTCAGATCATCACTATGGCTCCCACCGTTCAGCCATGGCTCACCGTTTTGCAAGCACCAAATCTCAATTTTTTTGGACGTGAGTTTCGTCGGTTGAGGTTGATGGTCGACCAGAGGGTTCTTCGTCTTCGCGCTCTCTACCTTCTTTGAACTGTTTATATCACTTCTAAACATTTCTTATCGATATAGGAATACTCACCGAATGCCTTCTGCAACATTCTATACGTTTCCGCAAACAAAATTGAATGCAAGTTCTTTGCTCAATTAATTCAGACATTTCAAAAATCGCCGAATCAGTTTTAGCGTCTCACAAAGCCAAGCGTAACTCAAACACTAATGATTATTTTGACGCGAAATTTCACACAGATGTCAATGACAGTGTCAGCAACCTAAAAAAAAAAAATTGAAATTCCATAAGCCCCGGGAATTTTAAATTGAAAATTGATTTTACTTTTTGGAAGGACAATCAGTTGTATCAAACTGTTGCATGTTTTTATGAATTTTTTCAATTAGGGAAATTCGATTAAGGGTTTTGAATTAAATGTAAATCTGATTTTTTATCACATTTTCTGCCCATAATATCGTGTCGTCACTGCACTTAGCACATTTGGGGATCTGTGCCAAGCAAATGGGGTATTGAGAGAATTTTCAATCAACTCTAATTTACAAGTCGTGGACGGGGATATGAAAATGAGATTCAATTTCGAAAGTAAATGGAATTGTCGTAGAGTAAAAAAATGTCTATTTGCATTGCAGAAAATCTGAAGTGTTTTGAAAAGTCTGTGCCTAAAATAGTGACCAAACCTGTTGCGAAAATTTTTGGCGTTCCCGCAAATATGTGGAATTCTATGACTGAAAATAATGGGGTCTGTATGGCCCAGTGAATAGCGCTCCGACGGTTGGTACCACAGGTTCAAGTTCCAGCGGTGCAATGGATGTTTGTAGTGGTTAGGAATCCATTTTAAACCGTAGTTCCCAGTCTAACAGGATCGTAGAGCATTGTGGGGGTATTGTTACTCCGCGACCAACCCTTATATTCATGCTACGAGCATCTCCTGGGTAATGCTAAGTGAATAACGTTGGTGCAGCACTTGTTTTAAGGCATCAAAGACAACTGTCTAAGTGTTTGCCTGCTACATTTGAAAAATAAAAATAATTGTAAATTTGTTCTGTTTGAGCATGATTTTCTAATGATATATCTTTAGTTATAGTATGTAAAAATCAAATGCAGAATATTTTTGTGTAAAGGGATACTGAAATCGGAAGACCCATAATAGCTTTTATGATTGGCAATTATCTGACGGGATCACAGGGATAGTGGAAATTATTAGCTAGTCTTATGTGCAAAGGTTGCAGTATTTTTAAAGCAGTAAAATTTGGCGATATGTTATCTTTTAAGATTTGAAGACGCGTATTATACATCAAACCACTGGCATTTCAAATACAATAGCGAAAGATTTCGTGCTATAATTAAAAGCAATTTGTAGATCTATAAAGCTATAATTAAACGCTATTTATAAATCTGTTTGTTTATCAGGGTTATCTTTGAACCTAGGATCTTCATTAGAGTTGTACTTTATTAAGTTGGACATCAAATCAATGGTCGTCATCTTTAGCTCTAAAGAAGCTTCTCTCAAAAAAATAAACCTTCTGGGACTACACTGAAAATTAAACTGCTTGTAAAAAATGAAAATAGTACGTATAAGAAAATAAATAAAGATGTAGATGTCTTAACTACAAGTTTAACTTAATTAAAATGCTGTATGAAATGAAACGTATTGGAATGCTAGAAAACCCAAACACTAACATTTGTTCAAGTTGAGACATAGGCAAAATGAGCGGAGCTCAACCACTCTTCTTAATGTCAAAATATCAACCGTCAATAGCTTTTTTCTGAGTCTTATTTTCCACATCTG
>BPLR01006996.1:0-19937 GCA_021605095.1 Caerostris extrusa | reverse complement strand
AAAAAATAATAATTTAATGAACTATTGAAAATATTATTCATTGTTTTACATGAATGAAAAGCTATTTTTGTTATTAGTTTTCTTTATTTATTGATCAGTATAGTGTACACAAAATTGTATTTCAATGGTTAATTAAATTTTTCTAATAATACATTTTTGTACGTTTCTAAGATATTTTGATACATAAATTTTATTGCATATTTCTTCTGCATTACTTATTATTTTATATATAAGCATCTTAATTCATCAAAGATATATTTCATACAAAGTACAAATTGCCAAAGTACAAATTTTAATTTTCCTAGAACGCGACTCATTCTGTATGCAACTACGTGACTTATTCTTTAAATGAAGTTTTTCATAGAAATACCCTTTTATTAAACAGGTGATTGATTAAATTTGTGCTGCATATGGATTGATACTGAGCTCCACAACTGTACAGATAGCAGTCAATCAAATCTGCCCCTGAGGATTGTCCCATACGTGTTACTATTTGAGAAAAGACTTCAATTGAGCTATAGGAAATATTGTCTTCCATTCCAGGATTGCGTCCAAGGATACCTAGGATTGCATACATGGATATTATTTTAGAAGAAAACACGAAATATCAATCAGGATGTTTGACTGACGGCGCACAGAATCAACTTTTACCATTCGAAAAGGCCTCTCAATTGAGATACAGGAAACATTCTTTTCCATTCTATGATTGCATTGAAGGATAATATCCCTGTATTATCGTGGAAGAAAACACGAAACATCACCCAGAAAGTTTCACTAATGATGGGGTAGTATTGACTTTTACCATTTCGAATAGGCCTTCAATTGAGTTACAGGATACATTGTCTTTCATTCCAGGATTGCATTCAAGGATACCAATTCCGTATTTTAATGGAAAAAAAACAAAACGTCCACCAGGAAGTTTGGCACATAATTAATTTGTATTACCATTTCGAAAACGCCTTCAATTGAGCTATAGGAAATATTGTCTTCCATTCCAAGATTGCATTCAGGGATACCATCACTGTATTTTCATAGATGAAAACACAAAGCAATCCCTCAGGCAATCTGACTAATGATGCGACATATAAATAACTATTACTAACCTCTCGAGAAAAACATTCAACTGAGATACAGGAAGCAGTCTTCCATTCCAGGATTATATTCAAGAATACAATTCCTGTATTTTAGTGGTAGAAACTCTCCCCATCAGGAAGTCTTCCGTTCCAGGATTGCATTCAAAGATACAATTTGTATACCCTGGAAGATAACACGAAATATCCACTAGAAATTTGACTAATGATGCGGCATATAAGTAACTAGTGTTACCATTTGAGAAAAACATTCAACTGAGATACAGGAAATAGTCTTCCATTCCAGGATTATATTCACAATTCCTGTATTTTAGTGGTAGAAGCTCCAAATCAGAAGTCTTCCGTTCCAGGATTGCATTCAAAGAAAATTTGTATACCCTGAAGATAACACGAAATATCCACTAGAAATTTGACTAATGATGCTCATATATGTAAATAGTGTTACCATTTGAGAAAAATATTCAATTGAGGTACAGAAAATAGTCGTTCATTCCAGGATTATATACTCAAGGATTCAATCCCTGAATTTTTGTGGAAGAAAAACAGAAACATTCATTAGGCTTAGAGTCATAGTACGCACCTCTTGCACAACTGTCACAATTGGATGTAGAGTCTCTGTTGTTTCAGAAAGCAGTGGCACCACACCATATTACTGTGCCTAAAGCTGAGTTGCCCCTATACAGTTAGGAATGATGTGGGTCAGTTATGGTTCCTTGTATCGTACCTTACTACTTCCTCCTTGCACACTAATCCCTTCATTTCTGTTATTATTTCTGTGTAATCATTTGGGTTAGAACTATGCCACATTATGTTTAATATATTTTATAACCAATTGTATTTAATACGAACTTTGAACTGGCTTTTGTCAGTAATTTATAACATTTAATTTTAGATAATATAGGAAATAATAATAATATAGGGTATAATTAGGAAATAGAATATCATCCAAGTTTCAAAAAAAAAAAAAAAAAAAAAATACAGGAGCATAAATCAGGAATAAAAAATTGTGATAGTAAAGCTTTTGAAATTTTATTTCTCTAAATAATCATGTTTTAATTAATAGTATCTAATGAGCAGTTTTAACCCAGACTAAATGAAATTAATATAAAAACATTATGGCACAAATTTATTTTTATTGGAATAAAATTCAAAACTTAACTCAAGAAGTGGCACATTTTACACAAAAAGTTTAATTTAATAATAAAATTAGCTTTTAATAAATTTATATCTAAATTTATAAATAAATTGTCTTGTTAGTAATGTATATCCGTTATGTTTTTCATTATGTGATCGTCATGTTTTTATATTTTTTATTCATAATTTATACGTATATATATATGCATATATATATACAAATATTATACATCATCATATACACTTAATAATTTTCGTTTTAATGCTTTATATCTGAAAAATTAAACATTGAAGCAAAATGAATATTTTATCCTTTTTTAGTTTTAAAATGTAAATAACAGCTTTAATAACATTAATTTAAATATTTTTCATAACAATTTATAATTCATATTTTCCGATGCATATACTTTTAGGAATTATTTACTTACTGGGAACAGAAAGCACTTTCCATATCTCTTGCCATTCATTCCTCAGGAATTGCACAACCACTTTGAAGTGGGAAACTTATTCACTTAACAACTGTCACAATGATCTCCCTTCCAGCAATTTCTCTTGCACAGCATAACGATCATGCGCGACAGATGCCATTGAGAGTGCATTAAAAGCTGCTTCATCAAATATTCAGAGCCTTTGTCAGTCTTGTCTACAGAATTCACTAACATGACGCTACTTGATGCTGAATGGCATATCATGCTTGTCTTGCTCTCAAGGATGCATTATTCAATCAACCGTCCATGTTTTAATAGTAGTCAAAACCGAAATAAATGCATAACATTGATTGTTAGTGATTTCTAACAAATAATTTATTATCTTCAAATTTATATTTCAGTTCAAAAATTGCCGTTTTAATTATTGCATCTTTACTGTGATTTAGAATAAAAATCAAACAAATAGAACTATGGCATAATAAAAAGAACTTTTAAAGGGTATGAAAATAGTAAGAGTTTAAATGTACATAAAAAAATATAAATTATTTTGTTTAGAATAAAAATACCTTTTACAATAGAGCTGCTATTTACCTTTTAAAATAAAAAGGATAAACGATTCATTGTTGCTTGAATATTTAATTTTCTTGATATAAAGTGCTAAAAAAGGAAATGATAAAGTCATATGTTTGTCGTGATGTATAATTATATATATATATATATATATATATAAATTATGAATAAGAATATAAAAAGTATGATCAAAAAATTAAAAACGTAACTGATTTACATTACCAATAAGACACATAATTTATAAATGTAGATATACATTTATTAAAAGCGATAATAAATCTATTAAAGCGATAAGCGATAATTAGATATATATTTATTAAAATACATTAAAATGTATTATTTGTATTTTAAAGGTGGTTTTTAATCTAAACAAAATATTTTGCACATTTATTTATTTACATTTAAACACTTACTGTGTTGATACCCTTTAAAAAGTCTCTTTTCTAATTTACCACAGTTCCATTTATTGTGATTTTTATTCTAAATCCCAATAAAGAGGATGAAATAATTCCAACGGCAATTTTGAAATGAAATATAAATTTCAAGACAGTAAACTATCTGTTACAACTTTCAATAATCAACTTTACACCTTTATTTCGGATTTGATTACTATGAAAATATGCAGTGGTTGATTGAATAATGCAACATTAAGAACAAGACAAACATGTTATTCAATTCTGCATCAAGTGATGAAGTGACGTCGTGATAGTGGAATCTGCTGACAGGACTGACAAAGTCTCTGAATATTTGATTAAGCATCTTTTAATGTACTCAACAGCATCTGTCGCACATGATCGTTATACAGTGCGGAGAAATTGCTGGAAGGAAATCAT
This sequence comes from Caerostris extrusa, assembly GCA_021605095.1. Taxonomy (NCBI): domain Eukaryota; kingdom Metazoa; phylum Arthropoda; class Arachnida; order Araneae; family Araneidae; genus Caerostris; species Caerostris extrusa. Next base: position 15,881 of record BPLR01006996.1, on the reverse strand, counting down.
TATGACAGTTGTTAAGTGAATGAGATTCCCGTTTGAAAGTGGTAGGACAATTCCCGGGAATGAATGGCAAGAGATATGGGAAGTGCTTTCTGTTCCCCAAAGTAAATAATCCCAACAAGTATATGCATCGGTAAATAGGAATTATAAATTGTTTTGAAAATATTCGTAAACTTGAATTTTTTCAGCGAAGAAAAAAAAACCATCATAAAGGTTTTGAAATATTTACATTTAAATATTGTTCATTAGTAATGGAAAATTGTGATGCTAAAACTATGAAATTTTATTTCGCTATTAAAATATATGCCAATCATTTATATCTTATGGATAATTTTAACTCATACTAAACAAAATTAATAAAAACTTTAAAAAATAAATTAATATTTATAATAATAACACTCAAAACCTAACTCAAGTAATGCAGTATTTTACATAAAAAACATTAATTTAAAAATAAAATTAGCTTTTAGTAAATTTTTATCTGCATTTATATATTATTTGTCTTGTTCGTGCCGTATATCAGTTAAGTTTTCATTTTGTGATCATCATGTTTTAATATTTTTAATCATAATTTTTATGTATATAACTATATATATATATATATATATATACAAATATTATACATCTTGACATACATATGTTTTAATCATTTTCTTTTTAGCCCTTTATATCTCGAAAATTAAACATTGAAGCAACAATGAATATTTTATCCCTATTATATATAATTCCCGTGTCACGATGTTTGTTCGCGATGAACTCCGAAACTAACCATCCGATTTTAACTTTTTTTTTTTTTTTTTTAAATGTGTGTTTTGTTCCAACTTGAGACATAGGATAGTTTTTATTCAGATTTTTTAGTATTTAAATGCAAAATCGGTTAAAATCTAGCATTGAGGAAGGCGCCAATCTTGCAACCCTGAATTTTCGCCAATTTTCCGCCAATTTCTTTAGGGTTGCAATACTGCAATTAGAGGAATTCGTAGCTTCATTTTTCGAACAATATAATGACTATTTTTAGATGGCGCCGTGTCTCGATGCCTGTACTACATAACCGTAAAATTCTCATGTTCTGAATATTATTGTTTTATGTTCTACTTTAAATTTTGTGAAAATTATATTGTATGAAATTTATATTATTTCTATGCGAAATAAATCAAATGTATGTAAGTATTACCTGATTTGATTATCAATATTTTTTTTATTTTCTAAGTTTGAATTTGAATTGGAATAAAATATATGGAATGAAAAGTTGTGAATCAAAACATTGAACTTTTCTATGCTTAAAGTTTGTCAACATGTGTTTTATTTGATTAAGAATTCTAAAATGAAATGTGATCTGCAAGATAATATAATATAGACAATATAATTTTAAAGAAATATGATGAATTTTAAGGATTTTTTGAAAAGTGTGAAAATGAAGTAAACTCTGCAATTATTTGATATAATGATAACATTAAAATTTTATAAAAGGTATTATAATAGTTGCAAGTTGAAAATCAAGGACATTTTATTTTAAAAACTTTTTGTTATTTGAAAAACAAAGAATTTGAGTTATAAATTTGAGTGATTTAAATATTGTCGAAGAAAAATTGATAAATGGTACTTTTAAGTTGGAAGTTATTTAAAGAAAACAAAACAACTAAATAAGTGTTTATATTAATAAAGGAGAATTTAAAGCTCATTAACTTTTCCATTTGTTTTGTGATTTCTTTCATCATAAAATAATAAAACATTTTTTTTGAAGAAGAAAAAAACACATTTTGTAAATTTGAATTTGAATTGGAATAAAATATATTGAATGAAAAGTTGTGAATCAAAACATTGAACTTTTCTATGCTTAAAGTTTGTCAACATGTGTTTTATTTGATTAAGAATTCTAAAATGAAATGGGATCTGCAAGATAATATAATATAGACAATATAATTTTAAAGAAATATGATGAATTTTAAGGATTTTTGAAAAGTGTGAAAATGAAGTAAACTCTGCAATTATTTGATATAATGATAACATTAAAATTTTATATAAGGTATTATAATAGTTGCAAGTTGAAAATCAAGGACATTTTTTTTAAAAAAAAAACTTTTGTTATTTGAAAAACAAAGAATTTGAGTTATAAATTTGAGTGATTTGAATATTGTCGAAGAAAAATTGATAAATGGTACTTTTAAATTGGAAGTTATTTAAAGAAAACAAAACAAATAAATAAGTGTTTATATTAATAAAGGAGAATTTAAAGCTCAATAACATTTTTATGTATGTACATTTGTTTTTATTTACATTTAAAAGTTGGTTTTAATTATTTCTTATTTGAATTTTTATGCATTTTGTATTCATTCAAAACACCATAATACTAATATTTCTGTTCTAAATGCTTTGAAACTTCATGTAAAAGTTTTCTTTAAATGTATGAAAGGAATAGAACATGGAAATTAACCTAAATTCATAAATTAGTTTTATTTCAGTTTTTAAACTAAGAATTTTTGTAAATTTGTAAAAAAAAAAAAGTTTGTGTCGACAAACTTTAAGCATACAAAAATGTATAAATAATTAAGATATAAATTTGAAAACAGTATATTACCTACATAAGGATATTCCCAGCATAAAAATACTTGCAAAGGAAAAACTATTCATGTTTTATTTATTTTTGAATTATCAAGTTTTGCAACAATATCACATTTTTTGCAATGTTTATCCATATTTTAAAGAATAAATTGTATAAAAAATAGTTAAAGTTGATATTTTTATGTGAAATTCAAAGGTTTTGAATATATTTAATCAAAACACTTGCAAAAAGGCTAGATATTTTAAATTCAGGTCATTTCATATTAAAAAGCCTTTGCAAATAGGAGGAAGTTGTAAAAAAAAAAAATTTTGTCGAGCAAATTTTAACTTTTTCAAAACAAAGCTCAGAAAATATTTAGAGCTTTGGGGAAAATAAAACTATATTTTTTAATAAATAAGACTATGAACTTGATAATTAAATGGCATTTTAATATATTTACAGCATTTTTAAAATTAATATCTCTAATTAAAAGTTGTTTTTAGCTTTTTCTCAGAATGAATTTTTATGCTTTTTGTTTTCATGTGCAACACCATAACACAAGTAATTTTGATCCAAATGCTACAAAACTTTGTATTTATGTTTTTCATAAATGTTTACAGGTAATAAACCTCTGAAATGATTATAGCTACATAAATATTTTTTATTTTAAATGTTAAGCTTGGAGTTACATGCAAATTTTGAAAGAATTTTGTGTCGACAGTATTTAAACTAGCACAAAATAATAAATAATAAAGATATAAATTTACCAGAGGTCTATTCCCTGTAAAATGTTAGTACAAACAAATACAAACTTAGAAATTTCAAAAATATTGATTTGATTTTGAGTTGTCATGTTTTGTAACAGTATCAATTTTTGGCCACATTACCTGTCATTCCTGGCTCTACGTTTGCTGATGAGATTAACGCATGTTTGAAACAATCATTTTTATGGAAAAACGTTGAAACACTTCGATTGACCATAAATATGCGAGTACAATTACATAATGATCCATTGGAACAAGTATTTTCAAATCAATTACTGGATACTGGAAACGGTACAATCAGACTACATCAAAATATGCAATGCATCCAATTGCCAGACAATTTCTGCTCTGTTGTTCATTCAAAAATGAATTAATTGAGAGTGTATTTCCGGATATTCTTAATAATCACTTAGACCATAATTGGCTCAGTAATCGTGCAATTTTGGCAGCAAAAAATGTTGATGTTGATGAAATTAACTGTCAAATACAAAATTTATTGCCAGGCAATCTAATGACTTTTAGGGGCTGAATGGCCGAGTGGCTAGCGCTCGGTACCACAGGTTTCGGGTTCGAGTCCCGGCGGTGCCATGAATGTTTGTAGTGGTTCGGAATCCACTTTAAACCGTAGGTCCCGGTCTAACAGGATCGTCGAGCGTTGCGGGGGTATTGTTACTCCGCGTCCGTGGCTATCTTCAAGTTGCATGCACCTCCTGGGTAGTGCTAAGCGAGTAACGTTTGTGCAGCGCTTGCCTTAAGGCATTAAAGGCAATTGTCTGAGTGGTTGCCAGCTGCGTTGGAACAAACAAACAAAAAAAAAAAATCTGATGACTTTTAAGTCAATCGACACCATTGCTGATGAAAACCAGATCGTCAATTTTCTGATTGAATTTTTAAATTCTCTGGATATGCCAGGAATGCCGTCACACAATCTTCGTCTGAAAATTGGTTCACCGATCATTCTATTGCGTAACTTAAATCCACCAAAATTATGCAACGGTACACGATTTGTCACCAGAAGAATTACCGGAAACGTACTTGAAGCAACGATATTGACTGGAAAGTTTAAAGGCGAAGTCGTCCTGTACCTACCTATGATACCATCAGAATCTACAATACCTTTCAAAAGTCTACAATTTTCGATACGTTTGGCTTTTGCGATGACAATAAATAAGTCGCAAGGGCAGACAACGGCTATTTGTGGCTTGGACTTGGAGAATCCGTGTTTCTCCCATGGGCAGCTGTATGTTGCATGCTCACGTATTGGAAAACCATCGAATTTATTTATTTTGACGAAAGACAGATTAACAAGAAATAGTGTTCATCGCTTAGTTCTTAGTTAAATGAAAGTAATGATTATTAAAAATTAAATTAGGTAAAATAATTATAAAACAGTGTTAAAAATCAATTATCTACCTCATTCATTAAATTAATAAAAATTAAACATTTTCTATTCGTTGAAGCTTAATTTGATCTTTTCATCATTCTTTACCAATTACTTCCTTAACAATACCAATTATAGTATCTAATAATTGAACGAAATACAAGAAAGCCACAGCAACGCGTGGCCGGGTCTTCTAGAGCTTTTAATCCACTCTCAATGGCATCTGTCGCTCATGATCGTTATGCTGTGCAGGAGAAATTGCTGGAAGGGAGATCATTGTGACAGTTGTTAAGTGAATGAGATTCCCACTTGAAAGTGGTAGGGCAATTCCTGGGGAATGAATGGTGAGAGATAAAGGGAAGTGCTTTCTGTTCCCAGTGAAGCAAATATTTCCTAAAAGTATATGCATCGGTAAATATGAATTATAAATTGTTTTGAAAAATATTCGTAAGATTTGAACTGTTTTCTGCGTAAGGAAAAAAATATATCATCCAAATTTGAGAAAAAGTATATGTGCATAAATCATGAATAAAAATTATGATAGTAAAGCTTTGAAATTTTTATTTCTTTTAAATAAACCTATATTTAATTCTATTGTAGGTAATGGACAGTTTTAACTCAGGCAAAATGAAATTAATAAAAAAAAAACCTTTTGTCAAAAATTTAATTTATAGGAACAAAATTGAAAACTTAACTCAAGAAATACAGTATTTTACACAAAAATGTTTAATTTAATAATAAAATTGGCTTTTAATAAAATTTATGTCTGCATTTATAAATTATTTATTTTGTTAATACGGTATATCAGTCAGGTTTCCAATTTGTGATCATTATGTTTTGATACTTTTATTCATAATTATTATATTTATTTATATATATATATATATATAATTAAATACAATATATATTAATTTATATATATATATATAAATTAACCATTGAAGCAACAACAGATATTTTATCCTTTTTTTCATTTTAAAAATGAGAATAATAGCTCTATTTTAAGGGTGTTTTTATCCCAAGCCATATATTTTGTATATTTTTACTTATATATATTTAAAATCTTACTATTTTTATAACCTTTAAAAATTTCTATTTTCAATATACATCACAGTTCTATTTGTTTTGACTTTCTTTTGATATACCAGTAAAGACGATGAAATAATTCAAACGACAATTCTTGAAACAATTATTAATTGTTTTGTATAATATTTGTTAAACTTGAATTGCTTGCAGTGTAGGTAAAAAAAATATGTTATCCATGTTTGAAAAAAAAAAAATATTGGTGCATAAATCATGAATAAAAAATTGTGATAACAAAGCTTTCAAATTTTTTTCCTCTAAATAAACATATTTTAATTATTTGTAGCTAATGAACAGTCTTAACTCAGGCTAAATGAAATCAACAGAAAACATTAAGTTACAAATTTATTATTATAGGAATAAAATTCAGAACGTAATTCAAGAAAATCAGTATTTTACAAAAAATGCATAATTTAAAAATAATATATATATATATATATATATATATATATATATATATATAATATATTATTCTTAATATATAAATATATATTATTTAATTATATACACAAATATACATACATGGCATGCAGTCATGACATACATATGACTAAATCATTTTCTTTTAGCATTTTATATCTCGAAAAATTAAACATTGAAGCAACAATGAGTATTTTATCCTTTTCTTAATTTTAAAATGTAAATAACAGCTTTGTTTTAAGGGTGGTTTTATTCTAAACAAAACAATTTGTACATTTTTATTTATTTACATTTATATTTTTACTGTGTTCATGCCCTTTAAAAATGTCTTCTTTTAATATATCACAGTTCTACGTGTTTTGACTTTCATTCAGAATCCCAGTAAAAAAATGTAATAATTCAAATGGAAATTCGTGAACTGAAATATAAATTTTATTAAATTAAAAGATTTGTTACAACAGTTGACTATATTTTAATGTAAATGACGATAGATGGCACCACCAGCAAACAAATGTAATGAGGTGTGACCGCTACGGGTCTTCTAGCAAGAACAAGGATGAATGCAAGTAACGAAGTTTCGTGATGGAGCGCGATGGCTCTAAAACGTATATAAAATATTATTAAATATATATATTCCATTTAAAATCACTGAGAATCGTTTTATTTAATGAAAAAGTAGAAAAACGCTAACTAACTAACATTTATTTTTATACATTTTTATACATGTTATACATTTATTTTTGCTTTCAATACTATGAAAATATGCACTGTTGATGAATAATACAACCTTAAGTGCAAGCCAAACATGTTGTTCCACTCTGCATCAAGCGACGTCATGATAGTGATTCTGTGGGCTGGACTGACAAAGTCTCTGAATATTTGAATAAGCAGCTCTTAATGCACTCTCAATGGCATCTGTCGCATGTGATCGTCATGCTGTGCAAGAGAAATTGCTGGAAGGGAGATCATTGTGACAGTTGTTAAGTGAATGAGATTTCCACTTGAAAGTTGTAGTGCAATTCCCGGGGAATTAATGGCAAGAGATAGGGGAAGTGCTTTCAGTTCCCCGTAAAGTAAATAATTTTCTAAAAGTAGAGGTATCGGTAAATGTGAATTATAAGTTTCTTTGAAAAATATTTATAAAATTTCAATTGTTTTCAATGTAGGTGAAAAATATCACCGAAGTCATAAAAAAATTTAGATTTAAATATTGGTGCGTAAATCATGAATAAAATCTATAATCAAAAAAAATTTTTGATAATAAAACTTTACATTTTTTTTAGCTAAATAAATATATTTAACTTAATTGTATCTAATGAACAGTTTTAACTCAGGCAAAATAAAATTAATAAAAAAATATTATGATATATAAAATTTTTATAGGTACAAAATCCAAATCTTAACTCAAGAAATACAGCATTTTATACAAAGAAGTTTAATTTAAAAGTAAAATTAGTTTTTAGTAAGTTTAAATCTGCGTATCTAAATTAGCTTGTTAGTAATGTGTATCAGCTACGTTTTTCATTATGTGATCAACATATTTTGACATATAATCTATATGCATATATTTATATATTAGAACAATAAAACATAGTCTAGGGTAAAGCAAAAGTATATCAAGAATTATATAGTGTCTAGCTAAAGTATATGAAGAAACATTAAAGAGAAATAATTTAAATTAATGAAGATATATGTTATTGCAGCAAAATAAATTTTTGCATTATTTGTTTCAATGTTTAATTTTGTATTGTATTATATAATACAATACAAAATTGTATTATATAATATAAATTTTTATAACCCAAAATTAATCGTTGAAACAAAATAATGCAAAACATACAATATAATTAAAAATTTTACTTATTTTTCTTGAATAACATCTATCTTTATTAATTTAAATTATTTAATTTTTATATTTTTAATATACTTTAGCTAATACACTAGACTATATTTTTTCTGTTTGGGGTTAGTTCTGAAAAATCTTTCAAATTCGATTACTTGGAATTAACATCTGATTTTTTCAAAGGTCGATTTTATTTTGGTGATTTAGAGGGATACCATTACATTTTCCCTTAAGTAGAATACATATTTCATATTTTTTAAATTTTTTTCAACAGTTAATATACCTTCAACAACCAACATTTCCCTAAAGCCTTTTATTTGACTAAAGTAAAATCTCTCTCTCTCTGTCTGTCTTTAATGCTCACATTTTATCGAGATTTCTTTTCTCTCCAAAACTGTACTAAAGTAACTTTATTTTTAATGTATTTGTTTCTTCAGGGTATATAAAATGTTTCCTGCTGATTTTCATCCTTTTGTATTTTATTTTTGTGTAGTATTCCTATCGATTTATTATATCATATATTTGCAAAAAGTCAATATTTTTAGAGAACTCTTTACATTTTCTAGTAGTAGTATGAGTCTAGTAGTAGTATAAAGAGTGAGAGTTATATAAATAGATAAAAATTTGATAACATTCAATTTTTGATCTTACTTTCTTTGAATATTTGTTTTGTTTATTTTTTTGTCAGTAATTTGTAATATTAATTTTTTACACCAATTATGTAAAAGATTTTGTCTTAAAATTATTAAACATGCATTGATGTTTCTAATTTCAAATCAACCTATTTCAATAAGCATAACTATTTTTTTGTAAAGCGTGAAGCTTTTCTAACTATTTGTTTGTAAAGTTTTCAATTAGAAGATAAAATCATCAGAAATTACAATAACTCACGGTTTATTAAATAACGACATGTTCGCCATAAATTATATATATATATATACATAAAAAAGGGTTAATAGAAAAATGTTTAGTACAACTGTAACTGCAAAAGTTAATGAATTTCAATGTAAAGCCTTCTGTTTTTTTTTTTTTTAGTGTTTAATAAACAGTATTCGATTCCATGGCAAGGGTTTGATATAATATAGAATTCTTAATAGATTACTTTGTAGATTTAACTTAACGTACTTTTCTACTTGTAGCAATGTAAAGTTTGTATCCAACTAACATAATAATGTATTAAATTTTAAGAACTAAAGCATTATGTTATATCATTATTAATTGCGTAATATCTGAAGTGTAAAAACATCTTGCATTAAATCGAGTATCGTATGGAATGAGTTTGAGTATTTATTGGTGGCATAATGAGTAACTAATTGATCTTATCTGAAGTGTAAAAACATCTTGCATTAAATCGAGTATCGTATGGAAGGAGTTTGAGTATTTATTGGTGGCATAATGAGTAACTAATTGATCTTATCTGAAGTGTAAAAAAACATCTTGCATTAAATCGAGTATCGTATGGAATGAGTTTGAGTATTTATTGGTGGCATAATGAGTAACTAATTTATCTTATCTGAAGTGTAAAAAACATCTTGCATTAAATCGAGTATCGTATGGAAGGAGTTTGAGTATTTATTGGTGGCATAATGAGTAACTAATTGTTCAACATGGATGTTCATTAACATTTTCAGTTGAATTTATGTTAATAAAGGCATTTTTGCTTGTGCCCTTTCTAGTTGTTTTCATTTTTATTTAACATTTTTAATCGTCAAATTACTCTGAAATACCAATAGAAAAATGTTTTCTACAACTGTAATTACAAAAGTTCATGAATTTCAATGTAAAACATTCTGATTGTTCTTAGTGCGTAACAAGCGCTATTCGATTCCATGGTAAAATTTGTGGCAGTGTGGAATTCTTAATAGATTACTTTGCAGATTTAACCTAACGCATTTTTTTTTTTTACGTGTAATTATGTGAAGTTTGTGTCTAATTAATATAACAATGCAATAATTTTTAAGAACTAGAGTATTATGTTGCATTATTATTAATTGCATATTATCTGAAATGTAGTCAACTTTTCGCATTAATCTATTATTGCATGGAATGAGTTTGAAGATTGCTTGGTGGCACAACGAATAACTAAGTGTGGAGCCTGGATGGCCGAGTGTCTAGATCTCTAACGCTCTGTGCCGTAGATTTCGGGTTCGAGCTCCGGCGGTGCCATGGATATTTGTAATGGTTCGTGGTCCACATTAAGCAGTATGTCTCGATTTCATATAACTGTAAAACCTCACGGAGGCAGATCAGACTTCTTCCTAAGGATGCTCCATCACAACAGAATCTGCCCTTTTCCCTTCAATCTTGAATCCATAAGGGTTCGTTGACTTGGTCTAGATATTTACCAAGTGGAAAAAAAGAAACAACAACATAACTAAGTTTTCCAACATCGAAGTTTATTAACACTGTCAATTGTAATTTAGGTTAATAAAAATATTTTGTTTGTGCCCTTTCTAGTTGTTTTCATTTTTATTTAATTTTTTGATAGTCAAATAATTCTTGAAAATTTTGAGCACTGAATAGTACAACTGAAGAAATCGGAATCCATTATTAATGTTATTGTAGAATATTTCAACTCTACACACTAAATAATTATTAAGAAGAAATATATATTCTTTATCTAACACCTGCGGAATCTTTCACAACTAATAGCTCTTCTCTATCTATACCATCAAGAGGGTGAATTAGAGCATTTACAGCACTACTTAGCACTTAATGCCAAAAAAAAAAAAAAAAAACTATTGTGATATAGAAGAGTAACAAAACTTGTAACCAAGTGCTGATAACATAGTGCTTGATTTGTATCCGTTTTGTATGATATTTTACTATTTTTTTCTCGTATGCATTTTGTCTATCATCAAATAAATTGTTCATGATTCGCGAAGAATGAATAGTCGATATAAAAAATAGAGAAATTGAACTTTAAGCAGAGCTTTCATTTCAAAATTTTACATAATAATTTAGGATTTAAAATTTAATAAAAAAATCAGAATTAATTTATTTTTTTAAAAAATCATTATTTTTTCAATGTTATTTTTATTTATTTAAAAATCTTTTATTTAATTATTTTAATTATTTTTTTATTTAATTATTAATATATTTTTTATTTACTTTTATAAGGAGATTTAAAAAAAATCAGCCCACCAAATAATATCTTCAAATATCATTTTTTGTAGGATTTTTAGTTTATCTTTTCTCGTTGTTAAGGTATCACCTTCCTTTAAACACAGCCAATCATACCGTTACGACTTTGTCAAAGATCTCGTAGCTAATTGGATGAATTGGAACGCTGTCACATAATCGGGATGAGTAAGATTGGCTACTCATATTGACCAACAGGATGCCATATATAAGTTAAGAACAATAGTTTCGATACATAACATCTCTGAAATGATGGTTCTGAGAAAGAAGCAAGCAAACATTTTATATGGAGTGTTATTTCAAATGACAGCAGGTCACTAATAACTATTACAAGAGGAATCTTTTTACAACAAATTTATTACAAGAGAAATCATTATAACAAATCTATTACAAGAGAAATCTTTAAAACAAATCTATTACAAGGGAATTCTTATATTTAAAAATAAGATAAAGAATCTTCGTCATAGACGATTTGATTAGAAATCTTTATCACGCACGATAAGTGCATACACACAATCATTTGAGAGATTTCACTAATTACTAACTTGAACTTTCATTATGTAATTGCTATGTCAGCTATGTAATTTCACTATGTAATTGCTATGTCAGCTATGTAATTTCACTATGTAATTGCTAGTGTTTTCAACCTTTTATTGCTTACTTAGGAGCTTTATACATACTCAATTTCCATATAATAGATCACTTTCTTCATAGTATTTGGTTCTTCGACAATGAATATTGTGGTGTGTATAATTTATATTAAAAGGACAAAAAAAAAAATTTCTTTTCTGAAAAAAATAATGTTTAAAAACTTAATTTCATTTGAACAGGGATAATTTCAACAAAAAAAAACATTTCCGTTAAATTAACCTGGTACCTTAATAAGTGTAAGGCTTAATAGAAACATATACAAAAATCGTGATTTCTGATACCATTCAAATTTCTGAAATTTTAATTGAAAGTTATAAATTATAAAAGTGTTTTTAAATTTTGCATTTCAAAAGATAAAAAGAATAACTACTGTCATTTCGTTGAAACACATCGAATTTTCATTTAAATTTACATTTAACAAATAATATTAACTGTTAAAAAAATCAACCTTCAATCAAACTTCAATAAAAATTTTAAAAAAGACTAAGAATACATAATTCGAAATAAACCTTTTTAAAAACAATATATTTATTTATGATATCTTCCAAATAATAATTAATCATATATTTAAGATAGAATGAAAAAAATAACTATTATTAATTCATTAAAATCCATCAAAAATTGTTATAATTTACTTATAACAAATAATACTGTCAATATTGTAAAAATAAAATCAAACTTCAATAAAAGTTTAAAAAAACGGCTAGGAATATATTCGTAATAAGTTTTTTAGTATAAAATATTTATTTACGATATCTTCCAAATAATAATTAATCATATAATTAATCAAATAATAATGAATCATAAAAAATAACTATTACTAAATAAAAAATAACTATAATTAATTCATTAAACCCATCATAAAATGGTAAAATTTACTTATATCAAAATATTATCAATATTGTAAAGAAAAATTAACCCTCAATCAAACTTCAATAAAAGTTTTTAAAAAGACTAATGATGCATAATTCGTAATAAACCTTTTTAAAAATAATATATTCCAAAAATAATTAGTCATATAATTAAGATAGATCACTAGTTAATATAACGTTACATTGAAATATCAGTAACACGCCACGAAATGAAATAAATGCATGCTTTCTATTGTTACACGCCTCTTTCTAACTGTTGTTTTGTCAGTTGAAATAATGAGGTCATTCATTACAGGAAACAAATAAGAGCAAGTACAAGAATACCAAGAATTGTTTGCATGGAAATAAAATGGAGATAAATGACTTACGACACAGTAAAAGTGATCAATAGCTCCTTTGTGGCTAAAAGAAGGTGGATCTAATGTGCATATAAGTAATGAATTACTTTAACTGACCTGCTTCATCTGGAGAGCAGTTATCTTGTGTAGCTTAACTCCATATAATCGTTTTAATTTGTTATGGTTTACTTTAAATGTTATTTATAAGACACAGAAAGTAAATTAAAAATAGTTAATTCAACTAGAGTAATTATTTAAAATCAATATTAGATTTCTAGAAAAAGTAAACAACATAAAATAATGATACACATAATATAATAATACTTAATAAATACCACATTAATATGACACACATGAATAAATACCAGATTCACCATAAATTTTTAGTTCTCTATGTTTTTTTCGTGGATACTTTTTTCATTTCTAACTTATGATTTTTTCTTTTACGGTTCTTTTTTTAATTTTTTTTTTACAATTTTTTTTCCCTACTTTGATTCTACTTTTCAATTATGCTTTTAAAATTATAAATATGTTTTATTTAAAATTTTTATATTTAATATTTTTTATGTGTTAAAATTCTGCTCGTCGTTTAACATTTTTGTTCTATACATTATATTGTGTATAGCAAATATATCCTATATAACAAACAATTTGTCTTTAAAGATTTGTTTCATATTGAGATAATATGATCCTATTAAGAACAATTAATAAAATTTGTAATATTCTAAGTATTTTAAAAGTTTTTATATAATTGTTTTTAATTCGTTACTGTTTATTTTAAATGATATTTATAGGATACAGAAAGTAAATTAAAATAGTTAATTAAACTGGAGTAATTATTTAAAAAATCAATATTAGATTGTTAGAAAAGGTAAACTACATAAAAATAATAATTCCTAAAATCTCGAAATTCATGTTTTTTTTTTTTTTTTTTACTGTTTTTCTTGCTTGGATGCATTTTTTTCCTTTCTAAAGTGATGACTTTTTTTTTTTTTGTTCCTTGTGAATCTTTTTTATTTTTATTATTATATTTTTTTTTACAATTTCTTTTTTCATATTCTGGGTCTATTTTTCTATTTTTTCAATTTGCTTTTAAAATTACAAAGATTTTTTTAAGTTTATCTGTTTAAATTTAATGTAGAAAAACAATATTTTTCCCTCCTCTAATAGTTTATATACCTAAAAATTTATTCATGTCTGCAGAAATGTTAATTTACCATATTTTTTGTCCATTATTTAAATTTATTTTCCTTCAAAAACACTAATTAAAATACACTGAATTATAACGTTAAAAATTTAAAATAATTTGAAACAGTATATTAAAAAAATATTGACTAAAACTTGAAAGGCCTTTTATTTTTGTATGCATTTGCTTTTCTCTCCTTAATTAATGTATTGCTAAACTTTTTCCAGACAAAAAACAATAATATTCTATATATAAATCATTTTATTTAACTTTCCTTACAAAATCCAAAGTAACACGATTTATTAAACACAAAATATTTTTTATGTTCCTTATTTAATAAAATATAAAATGCTGTAAGAAATTTAATTTTAGATTTTCTCAATATCTTCTCTCACAAATTCATTTGATTAATTAAAAAAATATAATTATATTTTTAGATTAGTCGATTTTTTAAAAGGTAATCCTATCTTTTTTATCTTGTTAATTAAACCATTATTTAATTAAACATCAATGAATTATATTAAAACTAATGATAGAACTATTGTGTAAAATGAAAGCATTAAAAAATTTCGTCCATAAAAATGAAAATTAAACATTTATTTTAAGAAGATTAATTATAAATGTTTAAAAACCAGCAGATTTGACCTTATTTTTAATATTTATAAAAAAAGTTAAGTTTTATAGAACTTCAATAATATATTATAATATTAAATTTTATTTTTTCTACTAATTTTTGTCATTTTTAATTTGCATGGGATTAGATGAAAAATATTTTCTCATATTATTCAAAATTAAACTTAAAAATCTTTTTTTTCAACAAATCCCATATACCATAAAATTATAATATTAACAGATGAAAATAAAAATATAATAATGACATTTACTAATAAAAATAACACAAATATAAATAAGACATATAATAAAAAAATAATATGTGATTCTATTTAACCATCATAAACATAAGATAAAAGGAATAAAGTTTGGTGACTATTGACAATAAACGCAATGAAGATTAAAATAAAAATTCACACTAAATAGCAATAAAAAAAAAATTACAGAAATAAAAAGAAAATTTTTTTTTTATTTCCAAACGTTTCACAGTTTCTTGAATTAATTAGTAATAACATTTTATTTCTATAAAATTTAAAAATATGGCTAATTATTTCTTGACTTTGCAAATTATATTTCTTGCTACTTTGAAAAGAGATGATTCGGTTAATTTTTAAGGTAGCTACTATAATTAACTTTAATTCCTGGCAAATTTAATTAATTCGTCCATCTTAATGATATGCAAATAATTTCCATATTCTATTAAGAGTCACGCAGGATTAATATGCATATTTAATACACAGTGCTAATTTAGAAACTTGATATTATAATAAAGTGTTGTTTGAAATAATATTTTTTATTCAATGGACCATTTAATTCTAGAGAGATAAAAAATTTATAAAAATCAAGATTTTTGTTTCTTAATTAATAAACAAAATAATTTAATGGAATTTATAAAATTCAATTGATATTTATCCTTTTTTTAAATATGCATATACGCTAATTTGTTATGAAAATTCTATCAAATAACAAAATATTAAAATAAATTCATAGTAGTTAGTTATTTTAATATCTAAATTTATTTGTTACAAATTATTAAATATAGTTCTAATAA
>BPLR01006995.1:0-28476 GCA_021605095.1 Caerostris extrusa | reverse complement strand
TAGAGAAATTGTTTACGAAATCCAGGCACTTTTAGTTTGAAGTTCATCACTATAACGATAAATATACCACATTAGGCTTAGTGTAGCATTGGTAAGGAAGTGGGGATCTATACTGGACTCACATTTAGTTTTATAAACTTTTACCTAACCCTATAGATTGTTTAATCTTGGGATAATATTATATAACATTTTACATACAGTTGCTTATAAGGGAATTATTTGCATTAAATATGTTAATTTATTAATGATAAATTATTACATAACAAATTTAATACAAGAAAATACATTTAAAGGATGCATTTACATATTAATTTTGCCATTGCACTTTTGAGCTCAAGAATGGCCCTATGGAAGACTTGCACTTTTCTCATCATTTTGGCCACAGATTTGTGTGGCCATTCTTGGCTGGCGGCTTATAGAAACGGAAGATTTCGGTTTTGCTAAAATCCAACGCGCTCTCTATCAGGCCTGTAGTCCCTATCTTTTTCGATATCCTGTTTATTCAATACGCACTTATTTCTGTTCCTAGCATTAAATACTTAAATATTAATTTTACTCCAGATCCTTCGCCTTATGCTTCCTTTACTTCAATGCGTCCTTTATTCCTGTTTGTCCTGTATGCAATATTCTCATTATTTCAATACTAACTTTTACTTCTGTCCCTAACTTTCAATACTTTATTTATATTCGGCAGTTTCTCCTGTTAGTGGCCTTCAATACTTCCTTTACCTCATTACTAACTTTACTTTTTGTTCCTAGCTTTCGATGCACCTTTTATTTCAATGCCCCCGTTACTCTCATTCCTGGCATTTAATAATAATTTCATTCCTGTCGCTGGCATCCAATTCTTCTCCTTCACGTCAGGCCGCCATTTACTTTGTTCCTGACCTTCAATACTGTGGTGTTGTCATATTCTTTAAACCCTAAATTAAAACATTAACCGATCCTAGAAACAACTAGCTACACACCGTTTACTTAACACACACACGATAACCATTATGAAATTCCGCAATAACTCAAACCATTTTAAAACCAACCAGCTCGCATGCCTTCAGAGACTTATATAAGTTAGAAAAGGAAACACACTCACATGAAATAATTCACAAACAAATTCATAATTTTAATTATAAACGAAATTTATTATTATTTACAAATTTAAGTTTGTAATAAGTCTTGCAATTAACCTGATCTAAACTGTGAAATTCGGATAATGCATTAATATAAATATAAAAGTTTATAATAATGCATTAATATCTTATACAAGTTCCCGCAATTCTAAATTAATAGTTAATAATAAAATAATATGGTTGCCGACACCATATCAGGGTCTATATCCGTTCGGTCTACCCCCCCGTTCATAAATCTCCAAGGAGAGATAACGAGTTTTAAAATTCTTCGTAAATGGTTGTTATTGGCCATCTGGGCCGAAGTATTGTATGGGCCCTGCCAATTAAAATACTTTCAGAGATCTCCCTTCACTCGCAGCTGTGGCAAAAGACCTGCACCCTCCGAAAACGAGTCATCTCCTTGGATATATAGGGATTCCATCCTGTCAGGTGCAGAGACCAAAATCACCCCCTTCCAAGGGACACACATAGAATATGTACAACATGTACAATAATTATATAAATTTTAACCATAATAAATATTTACTAAAAGATATTGCCCATATTATACGACAATACTCCTTTATTTCATAACTAACTTTACTCCTTCCTGGACTTTTGATGCTCACTTTGTTTCAATATGCAATTACTCCTGTCCTTAGTCTTCGATACTCCCTTTACTACATTACGCTTTTTTACTTTTGTTCCTGCCTTTAATACTTCTATAATAACTTCACTTCTGATCCTGACCTTAGATACTCCTTTTATTTCAATAATACTGTTACTAATATCATGATCTTTGATACTACCTTTATTTCATTGCGGTTGTTTCTGCTTTTTAATATTCACTTTACTCCTGTACTTCACCTAGCCTTCATTACTCCCTTTACTTCATTAGCCTTCATTACCCTTTACTCCTATACCAATTGGCTACTTCTTTTTATTTCAATAAGCCTATTACTCTTTTCCTGACCTTCAATGTTCCTTTCTCTTCATTACTCTTTTAACTTTAATGCTAACTTTACTTCTGTTCCTGACCTTAGCTAATCATTTTATTTCACTACGCCTGTTACTCTCTTCCTGTTCTTCAATATTTCCTTTACTTCATTACGTACGTTACTCTTGTCCCTGAAACTTTCAATACTCTTTTAATGCAATAGTAACTTAACCTCTGTCCTGATTTTCAATACTCACTTTACTTCATTACGCTCGTTATTCTTCTCCCTGCTTTCAATACTATCAAGTTTAATAATAACTTTGCTCCTATCCATCTGACCCCAGTCTTCATTACGCCCTTCACTTTAATACTAACTTTACTCCTGTTCCTTAGAGACTATTTTATTTCAATACGCCTATTTACTCTTTTCCTGGCCTTCAACAATCTCTTTTTACTTCATTACGTTCGTTACTCTTGAACCTGCTTTCAATGCTCTCTTTACTTCAATAGTAACTTTACTCTATACTTGGCCTTCAATACTGCATTTACTACCAATACGTCTGTACTCTTGTCCATGCTTTCAATACTCTCTTTACTTCAATAGTAACTTTACTCCTATACTTGTCTTCAATACTGCATTTACTACAATACGTCTGTACTCTTGTCCATGCTTTCAATACTCTTTCCTTCAATAGTAATTTTTACTCTTGTCCCTGGCTTCGACCTGATGGCCAACTGGCTAGCGCGCTCTGGCCGTTGGTACTGAAGACTTCAAGTTCGAATCCTGGCGGTGACATGGATGCTTGTTGGTAGTTCGGAATTCACGTTAAACTGTAGGTCCTGGTCTGTTTAGCCTAAAAAGTGTGCATAGGGTGACCGCAGAGCGACAAACCAAACCTATCCCTGGCCTTCGGTACTCCATTTACTACAATACGTCTTTACTCTTAGCCATACTTTTAATACTCTTTGTTTCAATACACCCTTTACTCTTGTCCCTGGCGTTCAATGCTGTCTTCACGTCCATACTACATTTACCTCTATCTCTGGCATTTGAAATAAAATGCTCTCTTTTTTTCCGATTATAATGTTTCGGTGAACATTAATGTTTTTCAAAAAACATATATTTTTTTAATCAAATAGTTTAAATTCAAAGGGCAAACAAGCTAAAAGGAAGCAAGTGCCTTTTGGTATAAGATTTAATTAATTTTTTTTGTCCAATATTTTTGTTTTAATTTTAGGTGGTGTACCAACGAAAAGTTTCCAAATTGCAATCCTAATTACCTCATTAATTTTTTTTTTCCACACCATCAGTATTGTTGGCTGAGGAAATTGCTTCGGTATTTTCAACTTAAATTGAGTGTTTCACTTTTCCAGGTTCCGCCGAAACCGTGTCTAATTAATTCATTCGAATTAACCTCGTGACGACTTAATTGGCTTTGCGTGTTCAATTTAGATCCAATCAACGATTCGGAAAGTTCAGGCGAGTGATTTTAAAATGTACCATTTCAGATTAATTAACTGAATTTTGCAGAACATACATTGATCCATGCAAAAGATTTCCAGTATTTCCTATTATTAATTTTGATATTCAGATAAATGATTTACATTCAAATGCTTTTATAATGTACATGGGTTTGCATATTTTGATTTTAATGCAAGTACAGTACGTGGAATTGATAAATAGGTTTTTTTTTGTTGATTATTGTTCGCCTTCGGGTTCCACATGTCTGCCACGAACAAAACACTGACAGGTAAAGGAAACATTGCATCTCGGAAGGACTTTTAAGGGTAATGGACACAGCACATTTTGGGGCCTGATGGCTGAGTGTCTGGCACTCAGTGCCACAGGTTTCGTATTCGAGTCCCAGCGGTGCCCTGGATGTTTGTAGGTTTGGAATCTACTTTAAACCGTAGGTCCCGGTCTAATATGACTATAGAGCGTTGAACTTAGTGCTGACAACCCAACCCCGTAAAAATCAAACATCTCCTGCCTCGAAAAATCTGCCAGTAGTCAGACGGCAATGGCACAACATGGGGCTGTTGCGAGAATGATGAAGATGATATATATTTTGTTGAACATGATCGCTTTCCTCTTCCACTAATGTCTTTCAAAAAAAAACCCACTAACAGGCAATGGAACACATTGCATCTCGGAATAACATTTAAGGGTAATAGACACCACCTTTTGGGGCCTGTTTTCTGAGTGTCTGGCTCAGTGCCACAGGTTTTCAGATTCGAGTCCCGACAGGTACCAGGGATCTTTGTGGTGGTTTGGAATCCACTTTAAACCGTTAGTGCCGCTCTAATACGTCTGTAGAAAATTGGGAGTTGGGCTGACAACCCTACCCTGTAAAAAGAAAAGCACCTTCTGAGTGAGGCAGACGGCCCCGGCCCACCAAAGGCAAAAGGTTGTGTGATTGAGGAGTACCAGGAGAAAAGGATTCCCGCACCTCCTGTTACTTAATTAGATAAAAATAAAATTTGCATTAAAGGATTTGAAACACAAGAGAAAATTCAAATGTTAAAGTATAGATATAATTTAGGATGAGCCATCGCTCAGGGTAATAATAAAGAGAAATTATTGAAAAAATCAATTAATTTAATTTAGATCCTTTGCGCAATGCATTGAATTAGCTGCTAGATTTTAAGAATCTAGCAAAAAAGCCCTAAAAAATTTATAGAAAAAAAAGTAAAGGGGAAAGGAGATTTGGTTTGTCGCTCTATGGTCCTCTTATACACACGAGGACTAAACAGACCGGGATCTACAGTTTAAAGTGGATTCCGAACCACTTCCAAACACCCATCCCGCAGCCAGGATTCGAACCTGGAGCCTGTGGTACTAAATGCCAGAGTGCTAGCCTATTGGCCATCAAGCCGCTGGTGAAAGGAGGAAAGAGTCAGAGATCGCAGAGCGGAATGCAATGGGTCTCTTGAGATTAATTTATTTACTTTTTAATTTGATTAACTCTAATATTTAAATAAGGTCCCGGTACGGAGGACTGGTTCTTACAATAATTTAATTGTGAGTAAAACAAAGGCTAAATGCGAATAGGTCGAGCCAGCCAGCATTCGAACAGACAATCTCCTAATCAGGCGCGTTATTCGTTGTGCCGCTGTCCCACCTAGGTTTGAATATCTGAAAGATGTCTGTAAATGTTTCTTTGCAGCTTATATAGTGTGTATAAGGAGAAACAGATCTCCAGGGGAAAATGGTGTGCCGATCAGGAGGACTTTTCAAAGGCTGTTTGTTTAAATCACTCCTCCTGGCGATCCTAATCATGATGAGATAATAAACTCATCAAAATATTTTAGTGTCGTCGCTCCTTGATAAGTCTACAACGTTTAAATTAAATCGGATCGCTTAAAGTAGGGCAAAATCGAGCCCAAAGAGTCAGTTACATACATGCATACATACATACATACATACATACATACATAAATACAAACGAACAAACAAACAAACAAATGAAACTAATAGAAGCGCATTAAAAAAAAAGAATCTTCTGAGTAGGCAGACGGCCTTGGCCCACCATGTTTTATGCCCACCATGAAAAAGTATCTCACTCTCGTTATATATATATATATATAATATTTTCTTTTACTATTTGCCATGTGATAATTTTGTATCATTGTCCAAAGTTTGACACTGGAGATCGAGATTCGTTCGTGATTTAGATTTTCATCGGTATTTTTTCTAATAAAATTCACTGTAACAACAAAAGATAATATTCTTTTTGCTACTCAGCATTGCATTATATTTGTTATTTACAAATAGAGCTGTCTTTTTAAAGGAGATGTATTTCAGTCATCTTGCAAATGAAGTGTGCTTCACTATTTATTATTAGACGAAAACTGTTTAAAAATATATATATTTATATATTCATAAGGCATTTCACTAAAAATAAATCTACTTCATTCTTTTTCCCCAACTTTTGTATCCCCAAGAAAATATTCTTAAATATGCTTTAAATATCATAGTTTATTAAACTTATGAGCAGTGAAAATTAGCAGTTTTATTCGAGCAGTAAGCATTTGACGAAAACAAACGAGCTCATATGAAGTTTCTTTGGATTTAAAAAAACAAAACAAAAAACATGTGATCAGTTTGTTTTCAGAACTAAACACTCAGGAACTTTTCAACTATTATTTTTTTTAAAGAAAGATCTGCCAAATAAGTAAAGAAATGAAGAATGAAAAAAAAAAAAAAAATTCAAAGAGCACAGTCACGGATTCGTATATTGTGCAGGAGAAAAAAGTGATGATGTAATTTGTCCAGGATTGCTTTCAACTCTTGTGGGAAATCAAAGTTTGAAGTCATACCTGAATAGTTGAAAGACCTGTGATCAAAAAATAAATAAATGAAGAATCCAAGGTTTCGTTGAACTAAATGTACTCTATTCTGTCTGCAAACTAGCGTTCTGGGCACTGGACAAATAAATTGAAGACCTTATGTTATGAAGAATGATGATAATGACGCATCAAGACAGGGAAATGCCCAAAATGTCCAAACTATCTAGGCTAGGAATTGTTAGCCTCTTTTCTTTTTATCATTAATTGAGACAACTTTCAGTTGATATATAAACACATTATTTATTTACAATATATAAAAATACTTATTCGAGCCACCGTCCGCCATCAGCAACTCCGTAACTTAACTTACTTGTCGTGCTCTTACATTGGAATCCTCGTACAAGACAACTCTTGTACGGAGTTACATCTCTTGTTGGCAGCGCCATCTCTCGTCTTTTACATTAACAAATAGTTTACAGAATATACAAAAGTAATGACATATTTGGAGACCAGCACTCTTGTAAGTTTATATTTTTTTATTCAAAAGCAATTCTTGATAATGTCCTATGCTAATCCAAATTCAGTTTGGACACTGTAGTTCTGGAGATGGGAAAGTCCTTCTCAAATCCTTCCGAGTGGCAAATTAGACATATCCGAAAAGATGAACTGTTTCAAAGCAATTAACTTTTTGGCCTGAATGGCCAAGTGTCTAGAGCGCTGGCGCTCGGTACCACAGGTGTACCACAAGTTCCAAACTGCAAAGGGGCAACTCAGCTCTAGGCACTGTAATGTGGTGAAGTAATATTATCCACATTGCGCTTCTTCTTTTCATGTACACAAAAAAATTTTCCAGAGTAGTACTTCGGCAACTGGCGCCATTTTGATACTTCGCTTCTAGTGGCGTTAACGCTTGTATCTATTACTTTTATTTTTTTTAATTGCCTTTAGATGTTTTACAATTTGCGATTACTTTAAATTAATTAAAATTAATTTATTACTTTATATTAATATAATATTTATTAATATTATACACAGTCCTGTCACATTAATGTGACCACCTGTCAAAACCATAATATACACTCTTGTATATTCTGGCTTTAAGTGGAATTCTTTGTACACACACCACTGCAATGTGCTGCCACCTGCCTTTTGTGATGGGTTATTTCACGTTGACGTCGAAAGTAGGTGTGGGTCACATTAATGTGACTGGACTGTGTATATATAATCTTCATAATCGTCATCTGAATTTCTCATAGAAGTTTATTAACAGTTCATTATTATCAGATTGTTTACTAACTTATTTCTTTGAGTTTTGAGTTTCTGAAGATTTAAAATATTTTTTTAATATTCACGAATAAAAAAAGTTAAGAGCAACAATGATTCATATTTTCTAGTATATAACAAAATTGCTAAATGTGTAGAAATAAGATTTATCGAAGGATATCTTATAACATTTGCATTTGAATTTTAGAGGGACATCAAATGTCTTCAGTATTCTAATGTTAAAAAAGAAACTGGAATGCTGGTTTGGCGAAATTCATGAATATAAAACGTTATAAAAATTCTGAATCGAGAAATAGAGATTTGCGAAATAGAGTATATAAATGTTTTTCACTATTTCCATCACTAACGGCTTTAAATATCTTTTAGTATACCTTTAAAATGCTTTGTTTTTGAATGAGAAATGTCATCATAAATCTTTATGTTTTCTTACTCGAATTACGTTTCTTTATTCTATGTTTACAAAAAAATTTCCATACCGATACTTCTCAACTGGCGCCATTTTGATACATATCTTCTGGTGGCGTTGACGCTTGTATCTATTATTTTTAATCGATTTTAGATGTTTTTGCATTTACAATTATTATTATTACTTTTTGTTTTTATGCAGCTGGCAAAAACTTAGACAGTTAACTTTGACGCCTTCAGGCAAGATCTGCCCCGACATTACTCACTTAGCACTGTAGCTTTAGGAGGTGCGTGTAGCTTGACGATAAGCTACGGACACGGAGTAACAGTACCCCCACAACGCTATGAGTCCGGTACCTATAGTTTAAAGTGACTACACACATTCATGGCACCGCCGGGACTCGAAACCTGCGGTACCAAGCGCTGAGAGCGCTAGCCACTCGGCCATTCAGGACCGCATTTACAATGGTTTTAAAAGCAATTTTTCATATTCGCCAGTTGAATTCAGCATAGAAACTTTAACAGTTAATTACTATGAGGATGTTTACCAATTTATTTCTTTGAAGCCAGAAAATTTAAAAGAATCAGAAGATTAAAAACCAAAAGATTTTTTTTTAAAAACAGGAGATTTAAAAGTTTATTTTCAATTCCTTCTATTAATTCACACTCTCCTATATTTACCTTGTTCACATTTTCAATCGTTCATAAAATACTTTCTACTCATCCACTCGAGTTCAAATACATTTTTTTTGAACTCGTAATGGATGATACTGGATGTGAATACAGTTTTTTTCCAAATATTAATTCAGTAATTTAATTTAATTTAATTTTAGTTTATTTTTTTAGATTTAAGTTGCATATTCTATCAATAGATGGCGCCAGATAAACTTAAAAAAAATGAATGAAAATTATTTATAAAAGGCTTTCTGCAATAAAGTGAAAAAAAGAAGGAATTGACTTTAAAAATTATTTTTTTATATTACTTGTTTTTAATTTTAAATATTTTAATATTTATGAACAAAAAAAAAGTTTTATTTATAATAGAACAACAATGGGCCATATTTTATAGTATACAACAAAATTGCTAAATGTGCAGAAACACGAGTAACCAATGTGTATCTTACAGCATTTGCATTTGAATTTTTAGAGTAACATCAAATGTCTTCAATATTCTGATGTAGGAAAGAATCTAGAATGCTGGTTTGGCGAAATTCATGAATATAAAACGTCATAAAAATCCTGAATCGAGAAATAGAGATTCGCGAAATAGAGTATATTCAGCAAATAAGAAGACCAAAGAAACAGAATTGTCAGTTCCCTTTAGCAGAATGCCTTTAAAAATTTTGACTTTCTTCAAGAATAAATTGAATATGTCAGCCACCATTTTTCCTATACAGTCTCATCGACTACAAAATTTATTATAATTTTCCAAAATGTAGGGCATTACAGAGTTTTCTAGCTTTGAATTTCACAATTTTCAACAGTCGATTTGAAGACAAAGTTACAATAATTCTGAAACATTTTTTTAAATTGGAAAATATAAAAAATAGCATTATAATTAGTATATTTTTTTCCAAATAAAATAACATTTATATACTCGTATGTTACATGAATTTGTAGTTAAACTGTTTTTATTTTGAAGGAAGAATGAATTAAAAATAAAAACTCAAATTCTTTTAATACATTTTTAGCTGCTTAATTTATTTTCCTGATCAATAATTCTGAAGTATTTTTTACTCATTACTAGTTTTTACTCATTTTTTATCCTAGTGTTCTTAACTGCAGTAATAGAAAACAAATCATAACTTTTAAGATATATCCATAATTATTTCTTAAAAATCAAAAATACAACGAATGAAATATTATTGGAAATAAATGAGAATTGTTTTTTTTTATGCTTACAATTCTTTAAAATTATTGATTTAATAAAATAAATTTAAAAAAAAATTAAACTCTTTTAAAAATTAATTCAGATTTGAAATTTAATATGCATAATGCAAATGTTAAAGCTATTGAGTTCATAGCTTATCATATTGAAAAAGAATGGATGAAATTTAAACTAGTAAAAACTAATAAATTAAAATGACCTGATTGTCATTCAGATTGAATTATTTTGGCTGTAATTTTCGGCAACTAATATATCCGAAAGTTATATTAAACATTATATATCCAAGAATTACACTGAAGTGACAAAAGTCATGGGATAGCAATATGCAAATTTTCAGATGGCAGTAGCATCGCGTAGAACAGGTATAAATGCGCAGTGCTTTCGCAGAGCTTTCATTTCTGTTCAAGTTATTCATGTGAAGAGGTTTTGACGACGATGACCGCACGACGGGAATTAACACACTTTGAACGCGGAATGTTAGTTGGAGCTTAGACGCATGGGTCATGCCATTTCGGAAATCGTTAGGGAATGCAACATTCCCAGATCCACTGTGTCAAGAGTGTGCCGAGAGTATGAAATTTCAGGCATAACATCCCACCATTTACAGCGCAGTGGTCGACCGCCTGCCCTTAACGACCGAGACCGGCGACGTCTGCAAAGAGTCGTAAATTCTAACAGACAAGCAACACTGCGTCAAATAACCGCAGAAATCAATGTGGGACGTACAAGGGACTTGTTTGTTAGAACTGTGCGGAGAAATTTGGCTTTCTTGGGCTATTCAGCAGAAGACCGACTCGAGTGCCTTTACTGACAGAACGACATCGCTTGCAGCGACTCTCGTGGGCACTTGAGCATATCGGTTGGTCCCTAGATGAATGGAAAACCGTGGCCTGATCCGATGAGTCACGATTTCAGTTGGTAAGAGCTGATGGTAGGGTTCGAGTGTGACGCCAGACCCCACGAAGCCATGGACCCAAACTGTCAGCAAGGCACTGTTCAAGCTGGTGGTGGCTCCGTAATGGCGTGGCTGTTTTTTCATGGCATCGACTTGGTCCTCTGGTGCGACTGGACCGAACATTGACTAGAAATGCTTATGTTCAGCTACTTGGAGATCACTTGCAGCCATTCATGGACTTCATGTACCCAAACAACGATGGGATTTTTTTATGGATGACAATGCGCCATGTAACCTGGCCACAACTGTTCGCGATTGGTTTGAAGAACATTCTGGACAATTCCAACGAATGATCTGGCCACCTAGATCGCCCGACATGAATCCCATCGAGCATTTATGGGACATCATCGAGAGTCTGTTCGTGCCCAAAATCCTGCACCATCAACGCTTTCACAATTATGGACGTCGGTCGAGACAGCATGGCTCAATATTCCTGCAGAAGACTTCCAACGACTCTGTTGAGTCCATGCCACGTCGAGTTGCTGCACTTCGCTGGGCGAAAGGAGGGCCGACACGTTAAAAGAGGTATCCCATGACTTTTGTCA
The DNA here is from genome assembly GCA_021605095.1 of Caerostris extrusa. Lineage (NCBI taxonomy): Eukaryota > Metazoa > Arthropoda > Arachnida > Araneae > Araneidae > Caerostris > Caerostris extrusa. Next base: position 17,066 of record BPLR01006995.1, on the reverse strand, counting down.
CTTCAGTGTATATAGCCTGATATATCAAAAGGTTACATTAAGCAAGATTAGAAATCTATTATATCCAAAGGATATATTAAGCAAGATTATCTATCCCAATATATCTAAAGCATACATTAATCAAAATTCTAAATCATAATATACCCGAAGGTTATATTATACAAGGTTATAAATCCAAATGAAGCCTGATGGCCGAGTGACTAAAGCTCTGACTCTGGGTGCCACACATTTCAGAGTCGAGTCCCGACGGAGCCATGGATGTTTGTAGTGGGTTCGGAATCCCTTTAAACCGTAGATCCCTGTCTAATATGACTGTAGAGCGTTGGGCGTAGGGCTGAGAATCCTACCCTGTAAAAAAGAATCCTCCTGTCTGAAATCTTCCAGAAGTCGGACGGTCTTGGCCCACCATTTTCTAATATATCCAAGGGTTATATTAAGCGAAATTATATATCCAAGGGTTATATTAAGCACAATTATATATCCAAAAATTATATATTCTAATATATCTATAGGTTACATTAAGCAAGATTATGAATCCTAATATATTCTAAGGTTGTATTAAGCCAGATTATGAATCAAAGATTATATTTTCTAATATATCCATATGTTTTTTATTATATATATATGTTATTGATTCAATTGCAATTATTTACTAAATAGAGAGATGTTACCTGAATTTTTTATTAATAAGAAAGAATCCAACAACAAAAAAGGGGCTATCTCCGTCTTTATTTTAGCAAGCAAAACATATTTCAGTGTTATAACAAACCGGTATATCTTTTATTTTTCATTTCTGAAAGATGATACATCGACATACATGTTTACTTTTTTATTAAGGAAAAAGTTGATGGCCACCAGGTCTTGAGATTGGATGGAAAAATAGAGACCCTAACTACACGTATCAATATGCCTTTATGGTATGTGTCAGGCATTCAACTCCACAAACTATCTACAAAAGCACAATTTATGTGTTAATAAATCTTCTTACCAGAAGGTTTTGATTGGATTGGTTTTACTCCATAAACTCATATGCTTCTAATAAATGCAGATAAAGAAAGACTGATTAATAATTAAAAATCAGTTAACAGAAAATCATGACTGTAATATGATGTGTAAAGATATTAATTGAAAATTATTAATTTAATTCAAAAATAAGCAGTTTGAAAGAGTCAGAAAAAAATCCTTGTGGAACACGAATGTGATTTCAATTTGCTAAGTATTTGTTTTTAAATTGAAACAAGTAATTTTTTAGAGTCAATTCCTATTTTTTCACTCTATTGCAGAAAGTCTTTTATAAATAATTTGCATTCATGTTTTTAAGTTTATCTGCCGCCATCTATGGGTAGATACATGCAACTTACGTCTAAAAAACTAAAATGAATTCATTAAATTTAATGAATGAATTAATATTTGAAAAACTGTATTAGCATCCAGTGTCCTCCACTACAAGTTTTTAAAAAATGTATTTGAACTGGAGTGGATGAATCAAAAGTATTTTGTGAACGATTGAAAATGTGAACAAGATAAGGAGAGTGTGAGCTAATAGAAGGAATTGAAAAAAGATTTACTTATAGTTTGTTCTTTAAATTAAAAAAATACTTTTAAATAATTTGTTCTTTAAATTAAAAAAATATTTGCTTATTATTTGTTCTTTTTAAATGAAAAAAAAATATTTGCTTATAATTTGTTCTTTAAATTAAAAAAATATTTATTTATAATTTGTTCTTTAAATTAAAAAGTATTTGCTTATAATTTTCTTCTTTAAATTAAAAGTATTTGCTTATTATTTGTTCTTTAAATGAAAAAAAAAATATTTGCTTATAATTTGTTCTTTAAATTAAAAAATATTTGCTTATAATTTGTTCTTTAAATTAAAAAAATGTTGCTTATTATTTGCTTTTTAAATTAAAAAAATATTTGCTTATAATTGGTTCTTTAAATTAAAAAAAATATTTGCTTATAATTGGTTCTTAATATTGACAAATATCGATTTTAATGTAATTTCTAAATGGTGTATATATTTGTATTTAAAGGACAAAAATATATTCAATTTTGGGAATTATAGAACATATTATTTAGTTTGGGATCACAAATATTATAGACGTCTTCCAACTGATGTAAAATGTCAAAAGTAGATTTTAAATAATATGAGAAAGAAGATAAATTGCATTTTGGAGAGATATTCTTGTGTTTTACAAGTTATGTATTCTTTGCAAGAAAGAGCATACAATATTATACTTTTATGCATTAATAAACATGTCTTCGAAAAGAATTGGATTGCTTTATTTCCATCTGAGTAGAATGTCTTTTAACCCCATCCTGTATTTTATTTATTGATAGTTTATTTTATTCCTCATAGAAATAAATTTTAGATTTTTTTTTTTGTTATTATTTCGCATGTGTATTTTATATCAGTAGACAGCAAAATATGTATGTTGTTTGATGCATGATTTGATTAAGAAATTGTTACTGCAGTTAATTTATTATTATTATTATTTTAACTTACTGTTTTTTTCTGCAATATATAGATATTAATTATACAAAATACAGATTAATTAAAATTTTTTTTGAAAAAAATTATTTTAGCTATTGGTCAGAAAAATAAGATTACATATATATATATATATATATATATATATATATATATATATATATATACAAAAAAATACTATTGCTGTTAAAAATATGGGGCAATTGGTTTGAATCCATTCTTCAACAGAAAAGCAATTGTGTAGCAGTTTCAGCTTTACCAAGAGTGGGTTCAGTTATTCACGGGATCATACGATTCCACTGCACCGTTACTTTTCCACCACGGTTTTGTAAAACGACTCTCAAGCATTCTCATCTTGAGGTTTGGCATTCTCCTCCCCTATAAACAGTAGAAAAACCTTCCGATTTACAGATTTATTCTGTCCATACTCAGTTTAGATATCCTTCTGGGATGGTTTTTAAATAGTGTTATCTCAATTTCGAAAACTAATGCGTGATCCTATAAAGTTATAAAAAAATCATTTTTAGAACCGCACTAGAAACCGTTATAAATTTTTTTTTTTATTCGTTTGAACATAGGGGGCCTTATGTACCACTAATGAACGCTATGGACAGTATACCGGCGGGTAATGAAGGAAAGTCATTGCCTTGCGGGGACTTCTAGAGGTAACTGTCCCGCATTTGCGTGTCGTATGGGAGAAAACCCGAAAAATTTACGTCACGTATCTTGCTTATCGACGTGAGATGCTTTATTACATGCGTTGTCACAGTCGTCATCGAGTCTCCTCGATACTAATCATACATATTAATAAGTAGGTAGAAAAATGAACAACTGTACCTTATTATAATCGTTTTTTCGACAATAGTGTACTATGTTGTTGTGACTAATCCTCAGTGTCCCGCTGTGCGGACGGACGTCCCATGAGTTGCCTACTCATGGATGGAGGGAAAGGGGTCAGCTTCTGTTGTGATGGAGCACCCGTAAGTATCACTAAGTCTGACTTGGCTCCGTGACGCTGAAAAAGGATGACAGTGCCTTCCGAGAGGACTTTTAGGGGGAACTACCCCACATTTGCGTATCGTAAGGGAGAAACCCCGGTAAAACTATCACTAGGTAGTCTGACTCACGAGGCAAGATGCTGAACATCTCAAAGCCATCGAGTCTCCTCGTTGTTTGAAACAGCTTCTGCAATAAAGCCGTCTGTGGAATAAACCTCAGCTCTAATGCTCACCAGTGGCGCACGCTGCCACTAGCCACGAGTCGGGCATAGGGAATCATAATATCATTATTTAACAAATAATCTATTTCATACATATTCTAGTTTATTTACATATTTATTTATTTATATTTTTAATAAGCATTGTAAACACCTTTAATTAGATTTTCTTTCGTTTTTGTTTAATTAAATAGAAAAAAAGAAGAAATTAATTTCATTTCCCATTCATATTCAAATTTTAATGTTTTACTGGATAATAAGAAATACACTGATATAACCCAATTTCTTAACTAATAATTATACTTAATATTGAAACAAAGTATAAATTCAACACATCTTCATAAAACTAATCACACAACCTTTAAATTCGTTACAATAACGACAAAAATGGACAAACAATTCAATACATTAAAAAACCCAATTAAAGCAACATCGTTTAACGTTCGTTAGCCTAAAGCATTGTTCATTAGCTGTACTAATTGCGTATAACTTTATTCATGAAATTTTAATTACGGAATGTAATCACCGAAATAGTTTATTAGCAATATTTTCTTTTGTGCCATGAATAATTAGCTCTGAAGTTGTACTGTGGATTTCAGATGCGCAAATTTTTAAAATTGCTTTGAAGATTAAACGATATCTTTTAAATGCATTGCGATTTGGCGTCCTTTATTAATTAATTGCGAAAACACGTTTCTTAAATACTAATTATTGTAGATAGAGAAATGATAAATTGCATGCTGCAATTTCAATAAATATTCTAAAAGTCGTAATTTCAAGATATACGTTTACGTGTTAGGATTTTAACATTTAAAAAAAGTTTTTAATTGATAAATATCCAACTTATAAAATATTTTTGAAGAAATTTTAACATGTAAAAATGAAAGTTGAAATTTCTTCAAAAATCTTTGATTACTTTGAATTGTATTGATATTTTTAATATTTTGGGACCTGATGGTCGAATGGCTAGCGCTCTGGTGGTCGGTACTCCAGGGTTCGAATCCTGGCGGTGCCGTGGATGTTTGTAGTGATTTGGAATCCACTTTAGATTGTAAGTCTCTGTCTCATAGGATCGTAGAGCGTGCTGGGTGTAGTGTGACTCGCGTCCGTAGCCTATCTTCAAGCTACGCGTGCCCCCTGGTAGTGTTCAATGAGTAACGTTGGTGCAGCCCTTGCTTCTGGAATAAAGATAAACTGTCTCTGTATTGCCAGATACATTACAGAAAAAAATATTTGTAATATTATTGATTTTTTTTCTTTTTGTAAATCAAATATTTTTAAAAATTATATTTAAAGAAATAATATTATTAAAAATACGATTTTATTATTTATATTATGCAGATAAGTTACTTTTTTAAAAATTTACAATTAATTAGATCATAATAATAACTATTGATTTATTAACTCATAATTAACAATAATTTATGATTTTTTTCGTTTATTGAGCAATAATGGATTTCGTGGTTTATTTCTGTGTGTCACAAAATCCACCTAGAAAGTGTGAGGGGAGGATGGCGTTCAAGAGTAACTGGCCCCTTTAAGTGTCTGATAAGACAACCTAAAAAACTCCCCTCAAGTGACCTGAATGCAGACGCGAGACGCTTTTGCATACGATTTGGTTGTTATAATTACTTGAAACACGTTGATACAATCGCCATCAATTCTCCTCGTTGCTGAAAGTAGCGAATGAATTTTACACACCTTGTTACAATTATATGAAAGACGCTGTCACAATCGCCATCGAGTCTCCTCGTTTCTGAAGCGGCCTGTTGGCCAAATGGCTAGCGTTGCAAATTGAATGCTAACTTTACGCTTGAACGGCATAAAGGATAATGCGTTGAATTTCCGAACAAACGGTGCTTGGTTCGAAATTCGACAAGGATGTTAAACCGAGATTACCTTGGATAACGCTGAATCTGTTGCAGATTTACCGTTCTAATGACGATTGACATCAGATCAAAGGAGCTCATATTCCTCAACGTAAGAAAAGCGGACTGATAGCTAATCGACTAGCTCTTTGTCCTTTGGTACCAGGTTTTATGTTCAAATCCTGGATTTGGCATGGATGTTTATTACTGGTTCGGAACCCACTTTAAAACTGTAGGTCCCGGTCTAATTACCCTAGCGCGACAAAACCAAACCTCGTTTTTGAAAGCAGTGAAGGAATTTAAAGCGCGTTGTCACAATTATTTGAAAGACGCTGTCACAATCGTCATCAAGTCTCCTTGTTTCTGAAAACAGTGATCGCAACATACACCATCAAGGGATTCGAGGCTAGGATCTCTTGAAATTAACTGTGCATGTTACTATATAGCCACAAATCAGGTAGGATAATATATTGAGTTTTTTACTCAGGGTGTCATGTTCAAAACCCGACGTGTGAAGAAGAACAGAAATGACCGTTTCTGTACTGGGAATGAGTGAAAAATTATTCATCAGCAGCGCGCAACAACCCCATGGTAGGCGAATGCCGTCTGCTTACTGGCAGATTTCGAGACAGGAGATATTTTCTTTTTACAGGGTATGGTTTGCAGCCCTATGTCCAACGTTCTACGATCATATTTGAAATGTATCTACGGTCTAATTCTAAGATAATATTTTAAAGGGATCTACGGTTTAATTCTACGATCATATTTGAAATGGATCTACGGTCTAATTCTACGATCACATTTGAAATGGATCTACGGTTTAATTCTACGATCATATTTGAAATGGATCTACGGTTTAAAATTGTTTCCGAACCACTGCAAGCATGCACGGTACCGCCGGCACTCGAACCCGAAACCTGTGGCACCGAGCACCAGAGCGCTAGCCACTCGGCCATTAAGCTTCTGAAAAATCACTGCTCCAAGACATGTTCTATCAGTGGTATCCATAAACAAGAGAAAAGTGCGTAAACATCCCAAATGAATTATTTAGCATGGGTAACGTTTAATCTGCTACAGATTTACATTTTAATGACGAATAACCTGAATTTAAAGTTCTTCACATTCGTGAACAACAGTTTTATCCTAAAGATAATCTTTCTGTTGGAAATTTTTGAAAAAAAACCTGTCGTTGCTATGGTGTTTTAAAAATCTATTCTTTTACGAAATTCTCTTTCTATTTTTAAAATGGATGGCGTCATTTACATTTGCAAAACAAAGCTCATTTTCATTCTTTCTTTCTACAGCACAGCGAAAGTGTCGAAATTTATGGTCGCAATCACCACCGAGTCTCCTTGTTTATGAAAACAGTGAGTGCAACACAGTCTCAAAGAATTCGAACCTAGCACTTTTTGAAAATTATCTGGGCATGTTACTATATATAGCCACGAGTGTATATAGTCACGAGTATATATAGCCCCGTAGCCACTATATAGCCACGTAGGATAACATATTGAGTTTTCAACTCAGGGAGTCAGGTTCAAAACCCGACATGTGAAGAAGAACAGAAAATGACCGTTTCTGTATTGGGAATGAGTGAAAAATCAGTCATCCTCATCGTCAGCAGTGGCGCAACAGCCCCTGGGGGGCCAAGGTCGTCATCCTACTGGCAGATTTCGTGACAGGAGATGTTTTTTTTTTACGGGGTACGGTTGCCGAACGCACTACAATCATATCAGACCGTAACTTACTGTTTAAAGTGGATTCCGAACCGCTGAACGCATTCATGGCACATCCAGGAGTCGAACCCGAAACCTGAAAAACCCAATGGTTTTGGGGGTAGGGTTGTGAACTCTACGCCCAATGCTCTATGATTCTATTAGACCGGGACCTACGATTTAAAATGGATTTCTAACCACTACAAACATCCATGACACAAACCGATCCGATTCGAACCCGAAACCTGTGTCACCGAACGCCAGACATTCTGCCATCATCCGAGTGACTAGCGCCATAGCTCTAGCGGTTATTAGGCCTCTGAAAAATCATTTCACCAAGAAGTGTTCTATCAGTGTCATCCATGAATAGGAGAAACGAGTGCAAACATCCTAACTGAGTTAGAGAACTGGTTAACGTTTAATCTGCTATGACGAATGGTTGAAATTGAAATTCTTGCCATTCTTAAACAACAATTTCATCCTAAGGACAATCTTTCTGATGGAGGGACCTGAATGGTCGAGTGGCTAGAGCTCTAACGCTCGGTACCACAGGTTTCGGGCGGTGCCATGGATGTTTGTAGTGGTTCGAATCCACTTTAAACCGTAGGTCCCGGTCCTGATAGGATCGTAGAGCGTTGCGGGGGCATTGTTACTCCGCGTCCGTGGCTTATCTTCAAGTTACACGCGCCCCCTGGGTCATGCAAAGTGAGTGACGCCTGTGCAGCCCTTGCCTTAAGGCATCAAAGACAAGTGTCTAAATGTTTGCCAGCTGCATTAGAACAAAAAATCTTTCTGATAGAAATTTGAAAAAAAAAACCTGTCGTTGCTATGGTGTTCTAAAAATCTATTCTTTTACGAAATTCTCTTTCTATTTTAAAATGGTTGGCGTCATTTACATTAGCAAAACGAGGCTCATTTTTATTCTTTCTTTTACGGCGCAGAGAAAGTGTCGAAACTTATAAAAGCTCGAGCAAAATTGACATTTGCCACGTGCCCTACCGTTGAAACGTTTTTCGCAATATCCTTACTCAGAATTTAAACGCTTCAAAAAAAAAAAAGAGAGAGAAAATGGCGAAAGATCTTTACCTGCTTTTATCTATGCGAAAAGGAAATAAGAACTTGAAAGAGCTAAGTCTCTCAAAAACCACTTACAGTCTCTTTTTTTTTATTATATTCTTACTTACTCTTATTTTTATTTCTTCAAAATGAAGAAAAAAATATTATTTTCAGTTCATATAACTAAATAGCAGAATGTGCTTATAAGTAAGAATAAGTAGTTAAAGAGAAGATTTTTAATTTATGCTGTATATAAAAAAGTGCAGTAATATTTTGTTAATGTTTAATTATACTCGTACTTAGGAGTTAGTTATTTTGTTTAATGTCAGGAAAGAATTTAATTCAGTATTACCTTAAAATCCACTAAATAATTTCAGTTTTATTTAAAGTTTGGTTTGTCGCTCTACGGTCATTTGTGCACACTTTAGGCAAATTACACCGGGACCTGCAGTTATATGGATTCCGAACCACCACCACCACTACTACTACTACAACACACCACACCACATCAATGCGCCTAGAGCTGAGTTCCCCTATACAGTTTGAGAATAATGGGGGTAAGAAGAAGTGTGATTAGGTTTTTGTGACGCTCACGGTCATAAAAGACCGGGACCTGCAGCTTAAAATGAATTCCGAACCACTAGCAAACATCCATGACCCCGCTAGGATTCAAACCTGGAGCCTATGGTACCAAAAGGCCAGAGCTATGTGAATTGGCCATCAGGTCGCCACACTATGTTTGAAGACCATTTTACAACGAGAATACTACTTTAGTAATCAAGATTATTGGGACTATCGTAATTTCGATATAATTATACTAAAAATGTTTAGTTGCCCCTTTACGGTTATTTTTTTTGCACACTTTTAGGTTAATTAGACCGGGACATACAGTTCAATGTGCATTCAAACCACTCACAAACATCCATGCCACCGCCACGATTCGAACCTACGATACCAAATCTGTGGTACCAAAGGCCTGAGATATGTATTTTGCAATGACCAAAAGGCAATGTTATATATTTATATAAAACAAATGCACTAATTTTTTTGAACAACAAAAAAATCAAATTTTAAAATTCAATATACAGACTAAAATAATTAAATAAGTGCATTTTGATTTAGTTTTATTTTGTTAAAATTTCTATTGAAAGAAATTATTTTTAGAAAAAGATTTGTTAGAAATTTTTAATCGCAATGAATATGTTGATGAATTAAATAAAATAAAAAATTTATTTATAATTGTAAAAATGGTAAATAAATTCTTCAAAAAATGTTTGACAAAACGAATATGGTTCTGAATATATGAATTTTTTTCATACTTGAAAAACTTTCAAAGTTGAATTTTCAGCAGGCGTTAAAAATCAACTGCTAATATCAAATCTCGATAGTTGAATCGATTGAGTTAAAACTACACCAACCGCAAAGACTGTGAACTGTTGAAATAACCTACCAGTCTATCTGGTAATAACTGTTGAAATCAAGTGCTAATGAGCCTTTTTCTTATTCGAAGAGTTGAATGCATTTCTTTTTCAATTTGCCACTCTACAGTCAATTTTTGCACATTGGGCTAAATAGACAAGGGACTTACAATTTAATGAGAAATCGAACCACTCACAAATATCCATGCCACTGTCGGGATTCTGACCTGAAGCCTGTGATTAACCATTATCATCATCATTAGTAGCGCAACAGCCCCATGGTGGGCCAAGGCCGTCTGCCTGGCGCCAGAGTTTTTTTTTATTGGGTAAGGTTGTCACCCCTACGCTCAACGCTCTACAGTCGCGGTAGACCAGGACTTACGGTTTAAGTGTATTCCGAACCACTAGAAACATCCATGGCATCCGGGACTCAACCACGAAACCTGGGGCACCAAGCGCTAGTCATTCGGCCATCTGGCCCCAATTTTAATATATTTAATTGGGATTCAAAATACAGATCATGATATAAAAAAAATTAAAAGTACATAAATTTCATCAAAATGGGACAAAATTCATCAATACTATCATTTTATATCGTTATCATTATCATATTTTTATCATTGTTATCCATTTTATTAGGTTTTCTTTCATTTTTTCTAGTTCTATAACGAAAGAGGTTTTAAATTTATTATTTTATATATATATTTAATATTTATTATTTTCGTCCTAAAACTGCGGAGTTATTTTTTTTATCTAATACATTCATGAATTCACTTACTAAATTACTGATAACAAAAAAATGAAACATATTTTCAATACGCGCATTAAAATAAAAGATTCCTTTTTATATCTGTATCTAATGAAAAATTCTCGAAACTCTTTTTAAGTGGTTCAACAAACTGGATGTTATAAATTTTAAAGGACAATCCATGAATTCCAACTATTCATTCAAGGAACTTGTTATGTATTTTATGTACATAATAAATTTGCATTTAAATTTAATATTTGTATAAAAATTTTTTGCAGGGAGTTTAATGTTCATAAAAATAGAAACATAAGTATTATGATTTAGTTCAAATTGAATCGTAAAAAAATACTTTTACTTTACATCTTTATTTATTAAATTCTATAAGTATATTTTTCTAAATTTTAAAAGATTATACGATCATCTTTAATGTATGCATACGTCTTAAAAGAGTTTTGAGATGAATATGAAGTAATGTTTTATTCATAATAAAGTATTATATATCTCATGTTTTTGTATATGAATATCTTATTTTTAAGTGTGTTATTTTGAAATAACTTTCGAAAATTTAATGAGGGTGTTTGTTAAAAAGACTTGAATTAATTTTCATTAGAGAATTCACTTTTATTGTGGTATTAATTTTAAATTAAAAAAATACTCTGAATGTGTTTTTTAATAGATGAAAACTTTTATTTTTATATAAACTGTTATCATTTTTTTTTGTAACATAAAACTTTATTTTAATTATATTAACTTTATTAATTTGACTTTTTAATTATGTTGACTTTTAATTATAATGACTATCTCATTTTGTTTAATAAATAGTTTAAAAAGAATCTTCATTACAAGGGATTTTTTTATTAATTTTGCTTGTAGATTTATTTTACTAATATAAAAATCGAAAATTAGAATTCTTTCAGTTTCTTTTTCTATCAGTTAATTTTTCGCTATTTCCAGATCCAGTTATAAAACTGTGTCATCAAAAAAATTAAAACAAAAATAGCGAAATTAAATAAAAATTGTGAAAATTAATAAAAGTATTATCGACTCAGCCACGATATACGGCTTACCCGTAAAGTTTATAATTTAATGTAAGAATTAAGTACATAACAGCAAAATCTAAAAAAATAAAAACTATAGACTTCGAACGATTTTCTTTTTCTTGAAAATTCTCATTCTCCCTTTAAAAATAATATTATCTTTGCTTTCATCTTATGATCATTTAAAAATAATTTTCCATTATTTAATTATATACATATTGTTAGTTCGTAAAAATTTAAATAAATATGCGTAAAAGCTGGTGAAACAAATTTAACTAAATATTATGTATAAAAAAATTCGAATCCTGGCGGTGGCATGGATGTTTGTGAGTGGTGGAACTCACGTTAAACTGTAAAGCAAGGTCTACGATTATCAAAAGTGTGCCCAAAATGACAGTAGAGCGACAAACCAACCCAAACTATGTATGTAAAAGCTCGTGAATGAAATTTAATTAAATATCATGTGTGTAAAAAAAAGCACATGAATGAAATTTAAATAAATATGTGTATAAAAAAATCATGAAAGAAATTTAAATACATATTATGTGTATAAAAAGCCATGGAAGAAATTTAAATAAATATTATGTGTAAAAAAGCCCATGAAAGAAATTTAAATAAATATGTGTAAAAAATCTCATGAAAGGAAATTTAAATAAATATTATGTGTATAAAAGGCATGAAAAAAATTTAAATAAATATTATGTATAAAAAAGCCATGAAAGAAATTTAAATAAATATTATGTGTAAAAAAAGCTCGTGAAAAAAAATTAAATAAATATGATGTATGAAAAAAGGTTCGTGAAAGAAGTTAAATAAATCGATAAGAACAGACCATGAAAGAAATTTAAAAAAATAATAATAAAACACTAAGAACCGTTGAAAGTGGTCAAGGGAAAAACGAATACAGATCAAGAACACGAAATGTGTCAAGGAAACGAAAACTCCCCCAAACAATACCCATAATTTTATAAGCAATAATCAACATTTTCATATTTTTAGAGAATTTTTTGAATGAGAAAATAAAAGCGAAAAGCTGTTTAATTTATTCATATTTCTGTGCATTTAAGATAAAGAATTTTTCATTATTATTTTGTAAGATTCGTAAAATGCGTGGTGAAAAATTTTGGGAACAGGAATATACGGCGCCATGGATGCTTGTGGTGGTTCGAATCTACTTTAAGCCACAGGTCCCAATCTAATGATTGCAGGTCATAAGGCTGACATCTCTATCCCTAATCTGGCAGAATGGCCCACCATATAGTTGTCGTGTATTGGAGAAGAAAATAATCTCTGAATGTGTAATTAATCCTCAGTGTCCTGCAGTTCGGGACAGACATAATCTGGAACGGGAGTAATCTATCGATGGATGGAGGGAAAGGGGAGGCGTGTTGTGATGGAGCACCCGTAGGTAGAAGTCAGACTTTTGCTCCGTGTCGCTCCCACAGATATATGTGAGACAAGGGACCAACGGTTAAAGTGGATTCCGAACCACTTCGAACATTCAGGGGGCATCGCCGGTACTCGAACCTGAAACCCGTGGAACCGAGAGCTAGACACTCGGCCTTTAAGGCCCTTAGCAAGATCTATATAATATTAGATTATATAATTATATGATATTCTCTGGGGCTTTATGACCGATTGGCTAGAGCTCTGGCGCATGGTGCCGCAGGTTTCGAGGTTCGAGTTCCGGCAGTGACATGGATGATTGTAGAGTTTCGGAATCCAATAAAACCGTAGCTGCCGGTCTAATAGGATTGTAGAAAGTTGTGGGGTAGTGTGACTCGCGTCCGTCGCCTATCTTCAAGCTACACACAACCCCCTGGGTAATAAATGCGTAACAGCAGTGCAGCCCCAGCATGGCGTAAGATTTAAATTTCTCTGTATTGCCTGCTGCATTACAACAACATGATATTTCTATTACCATTTGACATTCCAAATAAAAAAAAAAATTGCAAGAAATTATATAAAAAAGTTTTTACAGTAAGCTCTAACTAAAATACGAAATCCATGCTTCAAATAGTAGGATTGTAAGCGATTGAATTTGAACAAAGCAGAAAAAAAATTGGACAACAGTTCTTTTAATAATAAAATTTGAATTATAATAAATTATACTTTTAATTTTGAAATTTTCTGTCTAATTTCTCATATCAATAGCAGAAGATTATCCTCAAATTCAAATCTTTAATATGAAGGATGAAATGGCTTGGAAAATGATTTTAATTATAAAAGCCGCGCAGTTGGGATCATGATTATTTCCAAAATTAAAGCTGCGGTTACCTGTTGGAAAATAATGAAGTAAGGGGGCCCTAGCTATTGTTCTTTGAAGTTTTAATGAATCGGAGAAAGGAATAGAGCAGCCTAATCCGTTTCCATGGCAACGGATGAACAAGCCCTGACTGCACTACCGTGAATTCATTCTTTTTTGATTTGGGCCTCTTCTACCATTTCACTGAATTAAATTCGGTGTGGTATAGATTTGCTCAGATTAAAGAATGAAATATCGATGTTTTTGTGGAAGATACCCTATGTTATCCTTTTTAATTACCTTATCAAGAAAGTTTGAATAACAGTCGTAAATGAATTTCTAATTTAATATTTTTAATATTTTTAATATATAAAATTTTCAAACAAGTGAAATGAAATTTTCGTAACCAAGTTCATTTTCAAGTCAAATAAAAAATATTTATTTGTATAGTATAAAAGAGTTATTTAATATGTGATTTGACACAAAATATTCTAGAAATTTTTTTTTACTTATATGGAATAATTGAAAATGTATAGCACTATTGGAGAAAACAATATATAAAAAAAAAAAAATTTTTTTAAGGTCAATTACTACTTAGGTCAACAAAGAAATTTTTATTTTAGTTAATTTTTATTAAATAATTACAAATAATATAAATATTTATATATACATATGACAGAATCACACTATTATTATGTGGCAAATAGAAAGCGAATTTCCTTGCAATTTTCCATTAGTTAAATTAATTAATGAATTAATACTTGAAAAAACTGCGTTACCGCGTCCTCCAGTACAAGTTTAAAAAAATGTATTTGAACTTGCGTGGAGTATTTTACTAACGATTAAAAATTAAAAATTTGAACAAGATATATATAGGAGAAGTGTGAACTAATAGTAGGAATTGAAAAAAAGTTACTCCTACTCAATTGGAAATCAATTTATTTTAGGGAACAAGCAGAAAGGTAAATCTTTTTTCAATTCCTTCTATTAGTTCACACTCTTCCCTATATATATCTCTTGGGTTCCCACATTTTCAATCGTTCATAAAACACTTGATTCATCCACTCAAAGTTCAAATCTTTTTTTAACTTGTAGTGGATGCTGATACAGTTTTTCAAATATTTTCAGTAATTAAATTTAATTTATTCATTTTGTTTTTTTATTTAAGTTGTATATATCTACCAACAGATGGCAATATACTAAAAAAATGAATTTCAAATACATTTTTTTAACTTGTAGTGGTGTTATTTAGATTTTTCAAACTTGAAATTATAAAATTATTTACTAAACTCCGTAGTAATATTCTTATATTACACACAGAAATCTTATCTTCGGATAATATGAAAATAATAATCTGCGACGAAAATTATAATTATTTTTACTGTAAATCTGAATTCAAAAAATACTAAATTGTATAATAACATTCTTATTACGCGCAGAAAAGGAAGATAATGCAGGGTAATACGAAAATAAAAGACGTACAATATCATCTAAATTATTTGATAAAATTCTAACTAAAAATATTGAAATTGTATTGTGCAACATTCGTACTAAACACAGAAAATGAAGATAATGTAGGATAATACTACGAAAATGAAAATAAGGAACAAAAGCATTATCTAAATTATTTACTAAAATTGAACTTCAAAATTCACTAAATTGTATTGTAACACTCGTGTTACACACAGAAAATGAAGATAATGTGGGATACAATACGAAAAATAAAAAATGACATTATCCTAATGTGAGGAATGGACCTGGTGCACTGCTGCTGTCAATGAATCATCCTCTTTCTCGATTTCTGTTAGGAGTAATTCCTCAATCATCTTTATTCGCTATTTGTTGTCGGGTTTCTTTTCTTTTCTTCTATTAGCTCACACTTCCCCATAGCATTTTCTTGTTCACATTTTTAAATACACTTTTATTCATCCACTATAAGTTCAAATACATTTTTTTTTTCAACTTGTAGTGGATGGCACTGATGAATACAGTTTTTTTCTAATATTAATTCACTCATTAAATCTCTAATTAATAATTTCCAGTTTTTTTTTAGATTTAAAGTTGCATGTATCGAGGGCCCATAGAGCGCCAGAAGCCAAACTGAAAAATGCAAAAGAAAAAGTGAGTTATGAAGGACTCCTGCAATAGAGTGAAAAGGAAGAATTGACTTAAAATTTTGTTTATAAGTTACTTGTTGTAAAATAAATTTCTTACAGAACTAAACCCATGTTTCCCCAAAGCGGGATGAAGAAAACGAGGTACGCAGCTTTTTGATATTCCATGATCCAGGATTACACGTAGATATTACTTTTGCAGCTTTACAAGCTCAACAAGGTGAAGAACTTACAAATATTTCTTTCCCGAATTTGTGCTTTCACTGCCACCTTTATTTTTATCAAATGTATCAAATACGCCCAAAACTACTGTAGCGATAGCCACGACACAAGGTCCCTTTATCCTGAGTAGAATTGCAACATTGGTGCTGCCTCTCTGGTGAGAAAGTGAACACAAATATATTTATGAGCATCGAGGGGAGTCAGTTGGATGGAAGTTTGCACTGAGGGAGGCGACGTCTGCTTCGAATTTGCAGGATTTTGATAAAGTCTAAGTAAGCAACCTGGATTGTTTCACCATAAACGAGATAACACAATGAAGCTACTTCTCATCGTCTCTTTCTCTCTTTGAGCCCTCTTTTGTGGAAACCAGTAATATATAGGAATTTGTTCATCCATATACTTGAAAGTATAGATTATTATTTGCTTCATTAAAATTTAACTTTGGGGGATGTTGTATATTTTTCACTTTCACCAAATCTCCATTTTTAAAAGTTTTGAACTTATAGAACTCTTTTTCTTAAAGAAATTTTATCTCGTTGTCTAATTGTTTGGATATGATATTCCAAAAAGAATTTCTTACCGCCAGCTGGATTGAATCTAAAACTGACAACCACGCCATTTCCACTCCTTACTTTGGATTACATCGGATCCGAAAGAGAAATTAATTTCTACTTGAAAAGTACCCGAAGCATATGACTTCGGAAGAAAGAAAAAAAGGATATTGCTCATTGAGTAATATCCATCTAGCTTCTGCAAACTATATTTCTCTAGAACCCCCTACTTCCGGAAGCGTTTCAATTGTCAAGTGGCAAAGATGCTGCGTCTTCAAAGAGATTTTAAGCCAAAGAATAGTCTGCTTACATTATCTAACTTCACAGAATCCCGCAGACATGCTACAAGAAGCGAAACACTCCTTTTGGAACGGTACATGGAGGG